>JAOTQW010000017.1:5469033-5489255 GCA_026260075.1 Sisor rabdophorus
AGTCGCTCTGGATAAGAGCGTCTGCCAAATGCTGCAAATGTAAATGTAAATGTGAAATGCAGCAAATACCAAGAAGGGGGGGTCAGACAAAGAAAGCTTGTAAACTACTGCTTTAAAGAACAGTAGCCCAAAAAGACAATGCTGTACAACCATACTGAGCAAAAAGAAGTGAAAGAAAAACAATCATTCATTCATCTTCTATACCCACTTATTTCCAAATGCTGAGTCACAGGGATATACCCAGGACATTGGATATACCCAGGACAGGTCACTAATCCATCACAGGGCCACACACACAACAACATGCAGTCACATTCACTTCAACGGTCAATTTAGAATCACTAATCAGCCTAATGTACATGGTTTTGGACTGTGGGAGAAAAACTGGAGTACCTGGAGGAAACCAACGCAAGCATGGGGAGAACATGAAAGACCCTATGCCCGGGATTTGAACCCAGGAACTTCTTGTTGTGAGGCGACTGTGCTAACCACTACGCCACTGCGCTGCCCTGAAAGAACAACATTATCAACAAATATTTATTCTCAAGATACAATGTGGCACTTTTGCAGAAAAGAACCAGATCTTCATCTGTGACAGAATAAAGAAACAAATCGTAGGAGAAACCAGTGCCTATTTTTCAGTACTTGTATTTAGTAAAATTTTGAAATAGAAGCACATGATTAGAAGATCGTGGGCTACATTTTCAGCATTGCCAGGCTGCCTGCCCCCCTGTGTAAGGCCCTTACCCCTCAACTGCTCAGTTTGATTTAAAATAGATAAGTTTGCTACATATGTGTATAATAAAAATTAAAAAAAACCTGCAAAAATGTTGTATAGTTTATTGATTCGGGATGAGGTGGGAGGTGATGATGGTCATAATGAAAGAATTGCAGAATACAATAGCCCACACCTGACCTGTGTATGCATGTCTTTACTCAATTTTTTTTTTCATTTATTCCCATTAAGCTGTAAATGGAAATAAGCCAAGATCTTGGTGCATAATATCTTTTTTATTTCTCTCTCTCTTTTTCTTTCCCTCTTACTTTACAGGGTCGCTGCTCCAGAGAGAACTGTAAGTATCTGCACCCTCCACCCCACCTAAAGACACAGCTCGAGATCAATGGCAGGAATAACTTGATACAGCAGAAGAATATGGCCATGCTAGCTCAACAGATGCAGCTGGCCAACGCCATGATGCCTGGCACACAACTGCAGCCTGTGGTGAGATGTGTTAACACACACATGCCTAGGGTTGAGTGTTCATTATGTTTTCTATGTTTATGTTTATCCAAAAACATGTTTGATTTACATCAAAATCAACTACTTCCACTAAGGTTTTTTGATCTCGGATCTGTCCCAAATAAAGCCAGTCATGGGTTTATATAGGTTTTATCAGAGATCCATGCTGATTTATAACAATAGCCCTTTAGATCCTTCTGGTGATACTGTCTAACTCGTATAAAAAGTGTACCCATATTATCTACAATTACTTATCTGCATAATAAACATCCCAGCCAAATTGCTGTTTTCATAGCTCTGCGTTAAAGCGCACATCGAAGTATCACATCAAAAGCGAGGGACAGAGATGGTGAAAAAAGGCATTTTCTTTGCAGAAAAGGTTTTTGCGTTTACATTTTCGGTGTTGCAGCAGTAGGTGCATCTGGACAGATGAGGAAAGCTGCACGGCTAGGAAATGTATTACTTGTCCAATGGTTACTAGTTATTCAAGTCCTGTCTCTATAATGCTTGCTTTGTAGGTTACTACGAATAGATAATAATGTAGCAACATTAAACCCATGTAACCAACTGGCTGTTTCCATTCCAACTACTTATAATGTTTGTTATGAGGGAACAGGAAAAACAGCAGTAGTGAAAAGTCAGATTAGTCACATGGACTTTATATTCCCAATGTCAGAATTCCATTTCCTGTGTATTTTATTTGGGTACCAATACTTTCTGTGTAGTTGGGTACCTTTTTTTATTTACTTAACTTATTGATATAATCAGTGGGCCTATCAGGAAACATCTTAAAGGATAGGATAGACAGAAATATAAATGTATATATATTTATATATATTACTTGAAACTACTTTTGAAAAATACAAATTGTATTGAAAGGAATAAACCTAAAACTTTCCCAGATCGGCTCAGAGAATTTCTGTTAAGTGTGGCACATGGACAGAATCTCCGTGTGGGAGTTACTACGAATAGATCAGGATGCCTGAAAAAGCTCTGAACAGTTGGCAGATGTGAAAAGGTCAGCTTTTAAAGATCTAAAGGAAACCACTAGGTTTGAGTGCCGTTAGATGACAGGATGAAACCCGATTGCAAGCAAGAAAACATCTGTAGAATGAATCCTAAACTGAGAAGCCTGATTTTGTGAGAGTCTGTTTCAGGTTTGTCCAGACCACTTCGAAGAAACCACATTTTGTGTATGGAGGAGGTAGATAGTTATGTTTTTCATAGCAGCGCAAGGCACAAAGCTTCCTGTATTATGCTGCCTAGCTTTTCTATCCCCTGGCCTGCCTCTCAACATTCACTCTTCATTACCACCACATCCCTTGAATCCATGTCCAGAACCAGCTCTACCTCCAACTTTCGCAGCTTTTGAAGCTTCCGTGCCTTTTGCTGGAGCCAAAGTCTCTAGTCACCACAAACTACAAAACCACAGCTGCCAGTTTTCCATCATTGTCTTTCAGCCAGCTTTTGAAGCTTACAATTTGAAACCGTTCACAAAAAGGTCTCTGTTTTCCTACTTGGTGTAACCAGGTACAGGTCATAATCATAATGTACATTTATGGCATTTGCCAGACATTCTTATCCAGACTGATTTATATTTATCTCGTTTTCACAACATAGCAATTAGATTTTTGGGGCCTTGCTTAGGGACCCAGCAGTGGCAACTTGGTCATGCTAAAAAATCTAACCCCAATCTTACAATGGACACCGGGAGCTGGATAGACTCCAGCAGATTGCCATTAAATAATTAGGAATAAGACAATGGATGGATGGATGGATGGATGGATGGATGGATGGATGGATGGATGGATGGATGGGTTTGTTCCAAATCAGGACAACAGTAGAAAAATTTAATGAAATTCTTTGTGAGTATTTAAAAAAAGTTTTGTTAAACCATAATCACAATCAATTTTTTTATTTGATTTTTCTTCTTGTTGGTAAATGCAGGTTCTGTAGTCTGATTTCTTGTCTATTATTATTTTTTCTTTCTATTCTTTGCTGGAATCTAACAACTAATCAATACTAACTCAAGAGTTTGAAGCTTAAAGCCTCACTGCTAACTTTTATGTAACCTGCATTTTTTTATTAGCATTATATAAATAGTTATGTGCCAGTGTGTATGTGATTGTGTGTGTTAGTTAAAAATCCCAACAAATTCTTTAGGCAGCTTGTTAATGCTGTTGTTATTTAGACTGTTAGCAAATCTTTTTTACTAGTTGAATAATATGTTCACAAAGTTTCACCTTTAGAACTTTCCTTGCCTCATAGCATTAAATCAATTAACTAGAATGATTTTCCAACATCACTTAATTTGTACAGATTTCTTTGCTGTCTTCATAATAACCCATTAATGAGAAATTAGCTTTTTGGTGTTACCATTGTTTAATAGTAACATCTTTAAATACTTAAAGAGCCAGATAACACCATGAACCCTTACCAATGGCTAAGGGCATCTTATTTAAGATTATTGTTGTAATGACCTAGTAATCATCGGCAAAGTTGTTACGTTTTTAAAACCTCTTTTTAAAATTATAAAAATGCATCCACTTGATAGTAATTACGCAGAGTCAGCCATCCAAACAAGCTGGAATTAAATACAGAATAAATACATTCTTTGTTGACATTTTCCATGTGCTCTCGGTTTATTCAAGTGGTTTTGGTTTAGGTGGTCATATCATGGGAGTTGCTACCCAGCCAAAACACCCTGCCAGAGCACCCTTTTTTGAAGCAAAAAAGTATTTAGTCAGCCACCAATTGTGCAAGGTTTCCCACTTAAAAAGATGAGAAAGGCCTGTAATTTTTATCATAGGTATATCTCAACTATAAAAGACAAAATGAGAAAAAAAAATCCAGAAAATCACATTGTCTGATTTTGAAAGAATATATTAAGATTTTGGTCACCTATAAACAAGCGAGATATCTGGCTCTTACAGACCTGTAAGACCTTTTGTACGAGGCCCTTTTGTCCTCCACTCTCTACAGGTAGTTTTACCTGTTTGAACTCATTATCAGTATAAAAGACACTTATTTACAACCTCAAACAGTCACACTCCAAACTCCACTATGGTCAAGACCAGAGAGCTGTCAAGACCGTACCGAAGATGTTAAAGACCACTGATAATCTTCCTAGATCTGCAGCTCCGCACAAGATATCACCCTGTGGGGTCAAAATGATCACAGAACCACATGAGGGGACCTAGTGAATGACCTGCAGAGAGCTGGGACCAAAGTAACAAGGCTACCATCAGTAATACATTAGGCCACCAGGGACTCAAATCCTGCAATGCCAGCCGTGTCCCCTTGCTTATGCCAGTAAGTCATGTCCAGGCCTGTCTGATGTTTGCTAGAGAGCATTTGGATGATCTCGGAGGAGTGGGAGAATGTCATATGGTCATAAGAAACCAAAATAGAACGTTTTGGTTAAAAACTCTACATTTCATGTTTGGAGAAGAAAGAATACTAAGTTGCATCCAAAGAACAGCATGCCTACAGTAAAGCATGGGGGTAAAAACATTATACTTTGGGGCTGTTTTTCTCCAAAAAGACCAGGACAATCCATGTGAAGAAGTGGGGCCATGTAGCATCAGATTTTGAGTGAAAACCTCCTTCTATCAGCAAGGGCATTGAAAATAAAACTTGTCTGAGTCTTTCAGCATAATAATGATCCCAAACACACCGCCTGGCGTACGAAGGAGTGGCTTTGTAAATGCATTTTAATGTGGCCTAGCCAGTCTCCAGAACTTAACCCCATAGAAAGTCTTTGGAGGCAGTTGAAAATCCATGTTGCCCAGCGACATACCCAAAACATCACTGCTCTTAGAGGAGAACTGCATGGCAGAACAGGCCAAAATACGAGCAACAATGTGTGGAAACTTTGTAAAGACTTAAAGAGAATGTTTGACCTTAATCATTGCCAACGAAGGGTGTATAACAAAGTATTGAGATGAACTTCTGTTATTGAACAAATACTCATGTTCCATTATAATTCGCAAATAAATTCTTCAAAAAGTTTTCTGGATTTTTTTCTCATTTTGTCTTTCGTATTTAAGCTATACTTATAAAGAAAATTACAGGCCTCTCTCATTTTTTAAAGTTAAAAGACTTTTTTTGCCCCGCAGTCTGTTTTTGTCTATAAGGTTACTTCAGTGTTTATTCACATGTCTTGATTTACTTTAATGCTAATGTTAACACGAACACTGGTTTGGTTCTTCTTTTATGTTCGTTTTATTTAAAAAATAAACTGCCCTCATTAAAACAAAAGCTTTAAAAATCAATCAATAGTCAAACAAGTAACTAATTTATTCATTCATCCGTTACTTTCATATTCTATACCCACATATTTAATAATTTGGGGTCATGGGGGTCTGCTGAAGTCTATCCCAGCTCTTAGAGGGGCAAAATGCCGGAAGGATACACATTGTGCAAGTTGTCAGTCCATCCCATCCCAGTCAGTCCATCCCCTGGACTGTGGGAGGAAACCAGAGAACAAGAAGTAAACCTACGCAACCACAGGGAGAACATGCAAACTATTTCAGTTTAAAAAAGAAGCTTTGCTACTTTAACTGGTTTAGTTCTCCAATTAAGCAGAACACATATTGTAGTGAATTATTTATGGCCACCTATGTGTATCTACTTCAGCCTGCTTCATGACCATGTCTTCAAACCTGGGTGTTTTTTAAAGCGGCTTTATGCAACATACATTCCTCTCCATCTGGTTCCTTACATAAATAAAGTATAGCAGTTAAAGCAAATCAAGTTCTATTTATTAGCAGCACTTTTAATCACTCCTTATGATTACAAAGACCGATCCGATATCATATATATTAGATTGAATATTTGATATCTGATAATAAAATAATGTGAGACAAATATGAAAAAAGACAAACATGAAAAAAAATTATTATTATCCTACCTTTACTGTGTTCAAGGTTTTTTTTTAAACAGAAACAAGTGTAAGTAATGTGTCCCTGTGATGGACTGGCGACCTGTCCAGGGTGTACCCCTGTCTAGGATAGGCTCCAGCAGACCCTCGTGAATAAGCGGGTATAGGAGATGAATGAAGTGTAAGTAAACAGCATGTGACATTGTTGATTTTAGGCTTTTCACTATCACCGTACAGAGAAGAAATAATCTTGAAAGGAATCCAAGGATTTCGTGGTTCTTATCACATGATGGAAGGCGATAAAAGAGCGGGGAGAGACAGCAGGAAAGAAGGAATGACAGCTCTTCCAGTAACCAAGCTGATGGTCATTTCATTACCACGATAAGAGAGAGAAGAAAGTGTGAGGCTAGATAGATGGAGACAGAGACATAAGAATGGAAGAAAATACGGCGTCGACGTAGATGAGCACATGAACAAAGAAGACAGAAAAGATAAAGATGAGATAAGCTTTTCATCTCATCCTCGCTTTGAAATTCTTTCCTCCCACTATTCATTTGGCAGATCTTTTATTCAGGGAAGTACATAAACACCCACATATATACGAGCTGGAAGTTAAGTGTCTTTTTTTCAGGGACTCTGCAGTAACACTCGGGTCCTACGAGAAACGACTTTGACACGTTTGCACTGGGTTTATTTGAATGCAGCAACTTTGGTTGATCTAATTAGTCTGCACTAATGTCCTAAATGTAAAAGATGTCCTGGATTACAGAACATCTTTTCTACAGACCATTTCAGCTCTGTACTGTCGCAGGCTAATCAGATTTATATTTAAATGTGGTGGTGATGAAACATAAATAGCTTTTTATTATCTCATGTGCTTCTACTGTCAAAACATTGTTAAACCTGGAGATTATATTAACATGCAAGTTAAGGTCAGACAACAGAAATGGATGTGGATTACTGAGTAAACGTCTAATCATACACTTAGTGTACATAAAAAACAGTAAAAGCCAGCGCTGATTTCTATTATATTTAGACTAATAAAACAATAGAATTATAAGGTTTGGTCTCATGTTAAAGTTATGTTAAATGTTTTGAGTTTCATGTTTCTGTTTCTAGTTCATGCCTTTTGTTTACTTCCTGTCTTGTCATGTGATCTTAGTTCTGAATTTGTTTTTTTCATGTGATTTCCCTGTCTTTGTGTCATTTTTTTGTCTTGTTTTTGTTCATAAATGTCATCTTTAATTATATACTTTTCACAGCACAGTGTCAGCAACGACTAGTAAAAACAATGAATAGTTCATTTATAAAAATAAAAAAATGCATGATAAGTCAATCTGCCAGAGCAATGTGAAAAGATTAAATGTTTCGATAATGTTAGTATTACATGTATATGTTCCCACTGAAATAATTCTTAACGTCCAGGTCTGTTTTTGCAAATGTATAATTAACACATGACACATGCAATCTATTATAGTCAAAGAAATTCACTAACAAGAAACAAAAAAATCCTGAACAGGTGGTTTTGTATGAATTAATTATCTTATGTGGATAAAATCTGAACCGTCCTTCAACATACCATCTGCTAAGTTTTTTTGACGATGACACATAGATTAGAAGACACCTTTATCCAGAGCAATCTACATTCATCTATTTTACTAACTGAGTAATTGGGGTTAAGGAACTCACAAGGAAGGAAGCCACAATGGTGCTAGGATTTGAACCCTGGTATAAGCCCCCCCTACCCACACCACTGATTTCATTCAAACGGTCGTGGTAATTTTTTCAATTCAATTTTTAATAAATTTTTTTTTTAATTATTATTATTGATTATTTTACCAGAACTGGCAGCATGGTAGCTTATTGCTTAGCACTGATGGCTCACAGCAAGAAAGTTCTGGGTTTGATTCCCGGGCAGGGGGCTTTCTGTCCCTGTGCTTGCATGGATTTTACTCTGGTTTCTTATCAAAGTCTAAAAACATGTACATTAGGTTGATTCTAAATTGCATATACTGTAGGAGTGAGTGTGAGTGCATATACTGCCAAGTGTTAACCTTTCTGTCTTACAACCTTCAGCAGACCCCCGTGACTCAAAATAGGGAATAAGCGGGTATAAAGAATTAATGGATGAATGAATAAATAAATGAATGCATTTTACCAGTCCCCTGTTCCATTCTCAGTGTATTTGCTTTGTATGTTTTAACCCCCTTTTTTCCCTGGCTCTATTTCTGTTTGGTATTTCAATTCAATGGCTTTGTCTAATTCATAATTTAATTATTTATTTTTCAGATTCCCCTTTGTATGTTATTTATCTGTATTATTGCTATAATCCTTGGAGGACAAGTATATTAATGAATTTCAGAAACATTAACCTCTTTCAAAAGATTTTATTTGCTCTGTTTGTTGATGCCTTTGTTATTAAAACACACTAAAATTACACTCTTGCAATATGTTTATGGATTAAAATAAAAGGAACTAAAAACTCTAAGACTGGTGTACAATAATAAATAGGGTTGTCAATTTAACTAAGTAAAGAAATCTTTTCAGTCTTGATATGTATTCTAATCTCAAACCCTGTTTTGTCCTATTGCAGCCCATGTTCTCCGTCACGCCCAGCCTGGCCACCAACGCCACAGCACTGGTTAACCCGTATTTAGGCCCTGTGTCTCCAGGCCTGGTGCCCACAGAGATTCTGCCCAGCGCACCAGTACTAATGACCAGCACCCCTAATGTTCCTGTGCCTGCTGCAGCCGCCGCTGCCGCCCAGAAGCTCATGAGGACAGATCGTCTGGAGGTGAGGACAGTTCCACTAATACATATATTGGGGAGGTGGTAGCACAGTGGTTAAAGCGTTAGACTGCAAATTGGAATCCCAGTACCACTAAACTGTATTTGTTGGGGCCCTTAACCCCCAATTGCTCAATTGTCTAAATGAGATCAATTTAAGTCGCTCTGGATAAAGCCATCTACTTAATGCTGTAAATGTTTATCTATAACTACCTTACATAAATACCCCTGATGGACTGGGGACATGTCCAGGGTGTGCCTCGCCTTTTGCCTTAAGTGTGCTGGGATAGGCTCCAGCAGACCCCAATGTATACCCATGTAAGCAGGTATAGAAGATGAATGAATGATAGAATGGATGAAACACAAGCAGATTATGTGGTTTGTATTCTCAATATAATCTTTTCTTTAGATGCCCGGGGCATGTAACATATTATTTCAGATTTTATTTGTATGAAAGGACAGATCATGAAAAGGCAAAATGTGATTCATTTATGCTCTATTTCTGTGATCTATGTCTGATTAAAAGAAAGAAAATCTGTTTGACTGATAGTGAAAGCCGGCTTTCAAAATATCAATTAAACCGTAGTCATTAGCAAAGTGAAAATAAAGACCACTAGGCAAACAGAGATTATATCCATTTCAGGATTTGTATGTTTTTTTCTGCTTATTTATTAGCAGCTGTAGCTTGAGATATGTAATTAGACGCATTACACACACAGTGTCTGCCTCTCAGTTATCTCAAGTGTTCCTTCGTGCATCAGACTTTTTTTTAATCATCTGTAAAAAAAATGTTTTTAAATGTACGACTTTTTATAGTATTTATTGTTTCAACAGTTTCTGTTTATTTGCTTTAATTATGTGTGGTGGCATTGGTTCGTCCGACCGATCATATTTAATTAACATAAATTCTTCATTAAATGCAGTCGAGCAAACAGACCGTGACCAAGATGAAGCAGGGATTCAGGTTCGGATCCTGCCATGATATCTGACACATTCTGAGGTTACAAAATGCAGAGAGAACAGCTCATTATTCTTTGAACAGTCGTCATGTAGATAAATCCAAAATGCATCACTTATTCCACCCACTTCTGTTTGCCCGTAATTATTAATTGGACGGCAAATCAATCCTGTGCATAATTCATGCATTGACAGGAGATCGCCATCAGCAGAAAGGATGCTGTAGGGAAGTGGGCGAGAACATGTGGATTACAGCTTGCTAATTAGTGCTAAAAAGTGCCATACAAAAGTCTCCACTGGCCGAACAAAAAAAATTACCAATGTAAGGAGCTTAAAATGTGGGGTCTATGGTAAAAAAGAAAAAAAGAAATCAAGCCTGCTAAGCCATCCTGAAGTTAAATAGCTGCTAAATCTCCAGAGAATAATGCAGCACTATTGGGTTTAGGGAATCTCCTGCTGCCCAAATCGACTTCAACGTATATCATTTGCCAAATAAACACATTTAGCTCGAAATGCACTCAAAGTCTACAGGGAAATGGGATTCAGTTACGACCCTGACGTGTAAAATATATGGAAAACGGTAGCACTATTTCGTCTGCCAAGAGTCACATGAATATTACAGCAAAGTTTGTTGAATTATCTTCTGTTTTTCCAGCTGCGAAACAATATCGAATGTACTGTTTCTTTGACAGAGCTTTGCCTCTAAGGGAAGTTATCTGAGGGGAATCAATACACAAAATAAAATCTCAATTTAGTGACAAGGTTAAAACATTTCGGGATACGATTATGATCGCTGTGTTAAAAATGTTTTATTTTTATATTAACACATTCTACATGATAGAAAAAAAATCTTTCTTTCTATATATTATTTTATTTTAGCACAGAGCAGCACAGTGGCTTCGTGTTTGTGTCACAGCAATAAGGTGCCGGGTTCAATTCCCGGGCAGGGGTCTTTCTGTGCAGAGTTTGCATGTGCTTGCATGGATTTACTCCAGGTAATCCGGCTTCTTCCCAAAGTCCAAAAACATGTATGTTAGATTCATTGGTGATTCGAAATTGCCCATAGTGAGTGTGATTGTGTGTGGCCCTGTAATGGACTTATGACCTGTCCAGGGTGTAACTTTCATGCCTTTTTTAGAGAGCTGGAATAGACTCCAGTGGACCCTGTGACCATGAATTAGGGAATAAGGCGATATAGAAGATGAATGAATGAAGAAATTTTATGCACAATTTCTCCTTTAAGAACTTCTGCAGAAGGATAAAACCCTTTAAATTAACTTTTAGAGACAAGATGAACAGGACGGCAACTGTTTATTGTATTATTAATTAAGACCAAATTGCAGTCCTAAAGCATTCCAGTATTTTTACTTGAACATCATACAGTCACCATCTGCCTAAAATTTCAGACAGTAAAGGAAAAATAACACATTGCGAGACAAAAAAATGCCCTTTGATTGTTCTTTGTCTCACCCATCACTTTCGCCATCACTGGCTGAGGTGTTTGCCAAGAAGTGCCAAAAGTTAAGCCAAAAGAAGTCCTCATCAGGATTACTACATCTCCATAGAGACAAAAACATTTTATTCCTTAGCTCTGTAACACTTTCACACACCTTTTGTGACCCTTCATTGTATTTATCTGGTCTTCTTTCAGTGGTGTTCACTGTCTCTCACTGTCTCTCACTGTCTCTCTCTCTCTCTCTCTCTCTCTCTCTCTCCATCTCTCATTGTATCGCACCCCTCCTCCACCCCCGCTCAGCAGTGTCTGCCTGACAACAAGGCTGCCTCCGTCTCTTTAAAAAGCAGCCTGAGCTAGAGAGCGATGCGAGTGCCCGGCAGATTTCATTAGCTTTCTGTCTGCCATCAATCAACGATGACGTCATTTAGGAATCGAGGCTGCTTAGTGTCAGAATGGGTTCAGATCTAAATGTCCCACAGTGGTCACTGTGTCTCCAGTATGTGACAAACATCATAAGGGAAAAACTGGCAACAATTGAAACTGTCAAATTTTGTATACCTTGGAGACACATGGAAAACAAAAGGTCAAAAAAGGCTGTCGTTTTCTCATTGATTCACACAAGGGGAACGGATGGTAAACAGAAAAAATAGATTTGCTTCTGATCAAATTCAGGTCAAAGTCCTATCTAAGTCTAACGTTGAATTTGAAATTTGTCTTCTTTGTCATAGTAAAATTAAATGCCAAAAATTGATGCCAATTATTTGCATATACTGATTACGGATGGTATGAATTTTACTGATCTAAAGAAGCATTTGGTAAACAAATAGGTACCAAATAAAGAACCTATATAGAAATTCTTAATCAATAAGATTCTAAGCTATTTCAATTGAACTGTGAAACGCTTTATTACTTTAGTATGTCATGGGGCTACTAATATAAAAATAATATTGTAGTATAGAGAATTATGTTACTTCATTTGTTGACTGTATTTAGACACAACACAATGACATCATTCATTCATCTTTTATACCCCTCTATCTACTATTCCCTAACTCGCAGTCACAGAGGTTTGCTGAAGTCTATCCCAGCACACATTGGGTGAAAGGCAGGGGTACACCCTAGATACCACATTTACTCACTCCTATGGGCAATTTAGAATTACCAATCAACCTAATGTACATGTTTTTGGACTGTGGGAGGGAACGAGAGTACCAGTAAGAAACTCATAAAAGCGCAGGGGGAACATGCAAACTCTGCAAAGAACTAATTTTTATTTCATTTATACAATGAGCCATTGGGCATAAAAGGCCAAAAAAGATGCACACACCTGCCAAATCACCTTGCCCTTACACATCGCTTTTGTAGCTCAGTGTCGTATGCCTGTAATAGTTTCTTTCTTATGCTCCTTCTTTTGTTGGTATCTTAATAAATATCATAGAAATTAATACACATTATTTATAATGTTGAGTCATGAAATTTCTGGCCAAATGTGAAAATAAACCTTGATTTGTATATGGGCGGTGGGGTGGCATTGTGGTTAGCACAGTTGCCTCACAACAATGAGGTCCTGGGTTCTAATTTTGGGCTCGGGGTCTTTCTGTGCATGTTTTCCCCATGCTTGTCAGTATTTCAAAAACATGTACATCAGGTTGTTTGGTGACTCTAAAGTGTGTGGTTGTTCGTTTGTATGTGGCCCTGCAACAGATTGGTGACCTGTCCAGGGTGTACCCCTGCCTCTCGCCCTATAAGGCGAGAAATAAGTGGGTATAAAAGATGAATAAATGAATGATTGGTATATGTATTTAAGAGAATACACTTTTTCAGTAAAAACGAATAAAAATGTATCTAAAAATCAGCTGACTATAAGGAAATTCATAGATTTTGTGTAAAATTTTTATTTTTCAAGTATTTTTGTTAAGTTTATTACAAAATTAGTTTTCTTTAGAAATAATGTGTGTGTGTGAGAGAGTGAGTGATAATTCTGAACATAGCCAAAGATATACGATATTTTTCCGATTTTATACCCCTTCTGCCTACAAGAGGGAATCACATGTGGTGTCTGCCACCTACTGGTTCAGCATTAAAAAAATATTGTTCATCTGGCCTAAATAGTCTTTTTAAAGTACTTTTACCAAATTTGGAATAATAAACCTAAAAGTATTTAAATAGCAGGCTTTAGCTTCGGATCAGTTTATCTTGAAGAAATTGGTTTATTCCCCATGGCAGTGAAACCTCATGATCTCCTGGACACTTTTAAAACCAGGGTGAATTTTTTTTATTTAATTAAATAATGCCTTATTCTTTCTTTCTTTCTTTCTTTCTATTCCTCTCTATCTTTCTATCTCTCTCACTAATCTTGCTAATGAACCCCAGGTGTGTCGGGAGTACCAGAGAGGTAACTGTACGAGAGGTGAGAACGATTGCCGCTTTGCTCACCCGTCCGACAGCGCCATGATCGACACCAATGATAACACAGTGACTGTCTGCATGGACTACATCAAGGGCCGTTGCTCGCGTGACAAGTGCAAGTACTTCCACCCTCCAGCGCACCTGCAGGCTAAGATTAAGGCCGCGCAGCACCAAGTCAACCAGGCGGCTGCTGCCGCTGCCATGGTAGGTCGGTGCCAGTCCCCAGTCGTACCCACTTTCTGCCTGTTTCTTTAGCGCCATTTAAGACTCTGCCACTCCTCTTTCTTATTTCTTAGAAATATAATACCAGAAAACAGCCCTAGCTTTGTCGGCGGTATCTCATTCTAAACAGCGGTGTCTCATTCTTATGTAGAGGAGCTGGTGTGTTCGCTTGACCCTGCACATTTGTCACCTGTTATAACCGTGTTATAACTGCAGACTAAACTGTTGTAATTAAAATATGTTCGATGTACAGCGGGTCCAAAATTCCAAAACTCCTACCCATCAGGTTCTTAGGTTCTTTTTTGCTCTCTTTAGTTAAATTAATTTTTTAAAGGTAAATTTGCCATATTCAAACAAGTACTTCATGAAAAACCCTATTCCTTGTCGTTAAACTGCACTAGCTGTTAAAAGCAAAATCTGCTGTGCCATATGTCACATGTCAGTAGCAAATTGGTGGTAGTAGTGGATCCGAATTGGTACAATTGAGAGGTAGGTTCTGTTTCAAATGTTGTATCTACTTTAGTGTTACACACTTTCAGATGCAATGATGGGGTAATGTAGAGGATTAGACTTTTGGACCTTTGCTGTATTCCTTGTTTTTATTTTCAATTTGTCTTCAGCAGCAGAGCACTGTTATATGTTAATCAGTTTACTAAACTAAAGTAAATCATTTATTCATGGAAATGAACACAAGGCTTTACAGAAAGACTGTCGCGCTGTTATGAGCAATTATTCTGTAGCGCAGTAACCCTTGTCACATGACGTTATAGTTCTTTTAGTAACTAATTGTCATTACTGTGCATGCCTTAGTCTTGTTATTTGTTGAATATTGCATTCTGGTGATTTGTTTTTTTTTTCCTTTTTTTTGTTTTTGTTTTCATTTCTCACCTACCCAAACTGCACTGCTGCCCCATGATGCACCTCTGCTTGCTGTTTATGTTAATGCGCTTGACCCCCATTGGCCCATTGCCATCATGTGCTCGCTGCCTGCTAATTAAGACTCAGTCGGCTGTCAAATCACTGAAGCGACCCCTCGAGGCAACCTTTGACCTGGTACTATGTCCTTTCACCTTTTAGCTTGGCATGTAGCTCTGTTGTAGAAACTTTTGATGAACTAAAACTATAAAAAAAAGAGCAAAACAAGGGGTGATTAATTGATTGCGCCACTGCAACGAGTCAAACCAAATCTATGAATGAATATCAATGAACGCATAAAACATTTATTTGTTTGAAGTTTTTGTAGCTGCATTCAGTTCATCACCTCTGCTGACAGAAAACAAGGTGTGAACATTTGTAGATAATTTTGACATTTTTATATAGTTTGCATGAACCTTGCAGCTGTTTTGGGGGCGTAGTGCAAAAAGAAATATCAGTTA
The DNA here is from genome assembly GCA_026260075.1 of Sisor rabdophorus. NCBI lineage: Eukaryota > Metazoa > Chordata > Actinopteri > Siluriformes > Sisoridae > Sisor > Sisor rabdophorus. The sequence goes on from JAOTQW010000017.1 coordinate 5,484,363, forward strand.
ATGTTTCTTATATAATTGATCACGGAGCTTGCAGTGCAGTTTACATTATTATTATTATTATTTGCCTTACACATTGAAAGAAAGCTCCAAAGCCTCCACTTTTAATACTATTCATGCTTTACCTAAAGAAATTAACTGTAATAATATTTTAATTAATTATCATATATGTTTTTTGTGCCCGACTATTTTTATTCCCTCTTAAAAAGTAATTTTCCATTCCTCCATTTTCTCTCTCTCTCTCTCTCTTTCTCTCGGTCTCTCTGTCTCTCTCTCCACCCTTGTGTTCTGTGACATAGGGGATTCCATCTGTTTTGCCGCCATTACCAAAGAGACCCGCACTTGAAAAAACCAATGGTGCCACGGCCATGTTCAATACTGGTATGTTCCAGTACCAACAGGCCCTGACCAACATGCAGTTCCACCAACAGGCGGCTTTTATACCATCAGGTAGGCCACGCTCACTTTTACCTATTTTTTTTAGTGCTGCCATTGTTATACTGACCAGTCAGACTGCAGATAGATAACATGTGAGAAATAAAGCACATGGTGGTCTGGATAAAGAATACGACTATTAAAGAGCTACAACTATCAGCTTGTTGATTATTTGTCTATAAAAGAACAATTCAGAGTGATTTATTCCTCCGAAATCACAGCAGGTTGCCAACAACTGCCTTTTTATTTGTTTTCCAAAATTCTGTTGTTTTTTTATTTAGTTACAAAAAGCTTTAGGTACTGACTCTCTTTTCCTTTTGCTCTCTCTCACTCTCTCTCTCTGTTTTACTATTTTACTCACTCGTTCTCTTTTCCTAACTTTATCTCTTACTCTCTTTCTCTTTCCATCTCACTCTGCTTTACCCCCCCTCTCTCTCCCTCTCATTTTCTCTTTCTCGTTTTCTCCCACTCTCACTCACATGCTCTCTTTCACCTTTCAGTCTTTCTTTTCATTCTGTAAGAGACTTTGACTGTTCAAATCAAGACTATCCCCATAAATGTTCTATAAATGCCTCTGAAAGTCATGAATATAAATAATTATCATTTGTAATATTTAATTAACAGTTTTTTTTTGTTTTTCATAATTGTCCATAATGTGAAGTCTTTGAATTATTTATTTGGCACATGCCCTTATCTGATTTTACAAGTGAGGTGGAATTTAGGCTTATAGTCATGTAATTAAGGGTTAAGAGTCTTTTAAGAGCTGAGTAGTGGCTCTCTGGCACTCCAGAAATTCTTACACTAATCTAGCATTATCCCCTCTCTAAAAGCTTGAATTATTTTTTTTTTTTTCTTTGCATTATATTCAGACAAAACAAATTAAGTACATGTAACTGCCGAAATCAGCAGAAAATCTAAAAACATGTAATCATTTTTGGTGTGAAAAGACACCTGTTATTATTTCTGGATGGAGTTTTTAGGGTCAACTTGAAAGCAAATTGCACACTTAGCTCGAAACTTTTTAAGGTCGTCCTCTTGTTGGTTGAAGTGTACAGGATTTGACATTGACATTGACATCTGTGGCAATAATTCATTTAGCTTGACTGACTGGCTGTGAACTGGTCTCTTAATGTAATAACATTTCCATGTCCCTAAACATGGTATGGCACTAAATGAAACATTGGTTGCTCTACCTGTCAATCATACATTTTCATATTCAGACCATAGCCAACGGAGGCGCGGTGCGTAGTGGTTAGCACGGTCGCCTGAGAAGGTCCCAGGTTCAATTCCCAGGTAAAGGGTCTCTTTGTGCAGAGTTTGCATGTTTTTCTTGCACTTGTGTGGGTTTTCTCCAGGTTTTTCCATTTTCTATCACAGTCCACAAACTTGTACATTAGGTTGATTGGTGACTCTAAATTGCCCATAGTAGTGAGTGTGAGTGTGTGTAGTTGTTCGTCGATGTGTCGCCCTGCGATGGACTGGCGACCTGAATTTTGCCCTATGTGCGCTGGGATAGGTCCTAGCAGACCCAGAGTTAGGAAATAAGCGGTTATAGAAGATGAATGAATGAATAAATGAGACCATAGCCATCTTAAGCAGCCAAGATACCCACACTTTTTGCCATCAGTTTTAAGTCTCTCTTTCTCGCTTACTAAATCTCTCTTTCTTTTTCTCTCCCAATGTACTCAATCCCTTCCCTTTCTTCCCCTTAATCTCTCTCTCTCTCTCACTTTCCCTCTCGTTCTTATGTTCTTCCACCCAACCTCTCTCTTTATCTCAACGTTTCTTCATTACTCAGCTCTTTGTTTCACTGTCTGTTATGCATCCTGTTATACAGACATTCAAAACAGCTCAGGTGTTTTGCCATCCAGGTTTCAGGGTCAGATGGACTTTTTCAAAAACTAAATTTTTCAATGAATTCTGACAAAAGTAGACAAAAATATAAGAGAAGTCAGAATAACAATTCACATGTGAATTGACATATGAATTATATAAACCCTAAATGTTGGCAACATACTGTACTTCATCTTACAAATAACCTTTTTCTGTTTTTTACAACATTCTATTGTTGATAGTTTTCCAAGTTTACCAGCACGACCCCCAGGGTTTTATTCTTTGCCCCACTCCTGTTTTTTCAAACCTATATTAGGTTTTTTCAAACCATATTAATCAATGTTTTCAATATTTACAGTAGATATTTATATATTCACTTTTATTTACGGATGACCTCATGGTTAGTTAATTTTTTTGGGTTACATTCAAGGTTCTCTACAAATCCTGATACAGTATGTGGATAGTTTTTTTGGTCATAGTGTGTTACGCAATGTGGATAGAATGCAATGCATTAGGATGCATTAGGAGCTATAAGTGAATGTCATGAGTCGTATGATTAGGTTGGGATGCAAATGCAGTTTGAAATAACAAATGAAAATAAATAGACAATAATGTTGGACTAATCTAACACACCCTGACCTGACAAAAGTAGAACAGGAACATGAATCATAACTTGACATGACATAGAGACAGACCGTGACAAACAACAAAGACCGTGAGCAGCAAAGCAAAACAAAGCAATAAATACACAAAAACAAACACAGCGGAACAATCAACTAAACAAGAACCACCTTAATACAATAAGAGACACATAACTTAAAAAAAACAAGAGATAACCATAAACCAATTAAAAGATGACACATGAACAGGTGAATCGAGGCAGGAAGTAAAGGAAGGATGTGAACATGACAGTGGGTTTGTTTTGGAGTTTACATTTTTTTATGTGAAATTTATGGGGTTTTTTTATTCTTCAGTATGACATTTAATTTGTCATTTTCTTCTGAGAACTCAAGCATATCTAATTTTTTACTTCCTATTTTTTAAATTTCTGTTATTTTTTTATTTTGCAGCCATTATGACAGTCAAATTGGATGCAGTTTAAAAACTAGTTTCTAGTAGTATCTTAGACTATCAAAATGACATATTACTAGAAAGCTCTCAGAGGAATATAATTATTCAACAAGCCTCACTTGTAGCTCTTTTTCCATGTGATATTTACTCATTTTTTGCCCTAATGGAATGTGCCACCTTAAAATAATTCCCTCACTTTAATGATCATTTTTATTATTATTATTATTCACTTTATGATGTTTTAATGAGTTTTTGTTACTCTCCTGTACCAATAATGTTATTTTCCTTATCTGTTTGCTCCCGTTCTAACGGCACGTGTGATGGGTTGTGTTGATTCTCCTTACCTCCTTCTGCCTTTCCACTTCACTTCCTGTTGCAATGCATGATGGACAGGCTCAATATTGTGCATGACACCCGCAGCAAGTGTTGGTAGGTGCCGGCTTTTTTACTTGATAACCTTTAAGCTTGTTTATTATTTCTTATTCACTCCATTTAGTGAAGAATTGTGTATCAGGGACAGGATGTCGTATCACTGTGTTAATGATCAGTTTCCCTAATGTTTAACTGAGAGAGAAAAAAGACAAATTATTAGATTGTGTTCTTTTTAGAAACCTGTAAATGAGGGGATAAAAATCTTTTTTTAGTTGCATAATTGAAACGTTTTTTTTAAATAATTAATGTATACTCCATTTCATTTGGCTTCAATAAAAGTGTTATGTTGCTTCCTAGTGATGGTGGCATGACACCCTACTAATGTGTCCTTTGACCTCATTTATGGCATGGCTTTTCGACCATTTTTTTTTGTTGTTTTTTGGCGTAACCTCTCAAAAACCTCAAACCACTCTTATCCGCCGTCATTGACAGTAATCGTATGGATGTCACATCCCGCTGTTTATTTTTGGTTTATTTGGTTTTCCCTCCAAAAAGTTCCCATGATGCACAGTGCTTCGGCAGCCACTATGTCAGCAGCAACCACATCCGCCACAAGTGTTCCCTTCGCAACAGCCACAGCCAATCAGGTTTGCTCCTTTACGGCTTTCCCTCTGCCTCTCATTAGTGCTGTAACGTCTCCGTGCTGTGTCTGGTTTGTGTGTATGTGTGTTTAGAGATAGAAAGAGAGAGTGAAAGGGTTATATGGTGATGGATGTGACTGCCTGCATCATAGCGTCCGTACTGACCGCCGTCCCATTAACCTGCATGCAAACGCAATCATTAACCGTACATTAAGTCTCATGCTCTGTTTACTTACCAGAGGTCATGTAAAATCTGTTTCTCATTCAAAGTAAAAGTTCCACCGAAAAATTCTCTTCGTCTCTGTTTTAAATACTCTAGCTGCTTTGACCAATCATTGAGCTTATGTTTGTGTAAAAGGGCAGAAAGCAATTTTCCTGCATTGTGACACTGCAGGGCCAAATGATTTGTTGTTGACTCTGTGTCTCAAAGGTTGGCATGGTAGCTGTTAAGGGATTGGATGAAGACAGGCAAAATAAGCACATTGGGTTCAAATATTAAAATAATAGAAGTTTCTTTCTTTTAACACATTAGTGTATATATATA
>JAOTQW010000017.1:5525387-5539592 GCA_026260075.1 Sisor rabdophorus
GAACGCCGGTCTTTCTGGTATCAGTCCAACACCTTAACCACTAGGCCACCCCTTCACAAAATAAATGCTGTGGGATCATGTAATGAATACTGTAGACTTGTACTTAAGAACTGTTTCTGCAATTATAAATCACCCTGTTCATTCATCCATCCATCCATCCATCCATCCTTCAATCCATCCATCCATCTTCTTTACACGCTTATCCCAGTGCACATAGGGCGAAAGGCAGGGGTACACCCTGGACAGGTTGCCAGTCCATTCTCAGGGTCACATAGAGGAACAACCACATGCATTTACATTTACTCCTTTTGGCAACTTAGAATCACCAATCAACTTAATGGCCAGGTTTTTGGACTGTCGGAGGAAACCGGAGTACCCGGGGTAAACCCACGCAAGCGCGGGGAGACAACAGAAAAAACCTTGCCCAGGAATGAAACTGCTAACCACAACGCCATCACGCTGCCCAAGTAAAAATTTCACTGCTTTAATAAATTAACAACCACCGCCATCTAGTGGCTCTATGATATACAAAGACATTTAGCAGTGAATATCATTTAAGCTGTTTCTTTATTAAAATGTTTTAACCAGTTATTGATGCGTATTTTTAAATGCTGTTTTGAGAATGTATTATTAAAATATTTTTTATAACCTAATAATCTAAAAATAGCGTCACTTCCGGAGTACTGGGCGGGGTAAAGCGGAAGTAGCGTTAATATGAGGAAGCAGAAAGTGGGCTAATGAGTAAGTGAAGAGAGAAGAGGTTGCGCGAGAGCAAAGGGAGGGAAAGAACGTCTGCATTTAGCCTCTGTTTGCTTCGTCGACTGTTATTTTAATAATTTTATATCTGTAATTCATCGAAGAGTTTGATTAGCTTTCTTGGTGGAAGAATAAATAAACTAAACAGTTTACGTCAAAGAAAAATCAGTTCGTCGTCTCGAATTCTAACGTTCGCGAAGGCTAGCACGCGCTGTCGGCTAGCTCACTAAACCTAAAGCTAAGCTAAGTTATTCGCTTTCACATAACATCCCGGACTACTCTTATTTTTCTTTCGCCATTATTTTTTTTGGATTTATATAACAAATAGTTGCAACTGTATAAATATATAAACCGACGGTTTATAGAATTGTCGATCCGGTTTTCTGGCGCGCACAGATTTTAACGGTTCTGATTTGTGAATAAACGGTAGATCGCGCTTAATATAGCTCGGCGCCTTAGCTCTGCGTTTAACAGTTTCTGAGGAAGAAAAAAAAGGGTGTAACTTTAGTTAAAATGGCCGGTATGAACAGTGTCGAGGCGGTGAAGCGCAAGATTAAAGTTCTGCAGCAACAGGCGGACGACGCGGAGGAGAGAGCCGAGGTGCTGCAAAGACAAGTCGAGGAGGAAAAACGCTCTCGGGAGCAGGTAAGGGAGAGGAAAAAAACTTTTATTTATTAACTAACGCCTGTTCTGGTGTTGCATGACTTTTTCACAATGGCGCTGGGTTTGTTCAGTTGACAAGAAACGACTGATCAGTTCACGTTGAAGAGGCTTACACCGGAAGTTGCAAATCTTTGAAAGCGGATATACTGATGGTATATCCGCTTTACTGACAAACTTTAAAGCTTGTGTCTTCATTCTACTGTCAGGTTTAAATCTTTTGCTAAAATTGAACTGCGCTGTGAAGCAACCTACGATTATTTAGTCAGTTAATGAAGAATTATTCGACCGTTTCATCAGCAATCGTTTTATCCTCTGCAAGTATTTGCTTAGTAAATTCACGCCTCACGCCCTTAGCTTTTAATTTTCTTAATTGGGCCCTAATAATTGAATCATAGTTGTATTTATTTAAAAAATGAATAAAATAAAACCTATAACCGTATATACGCGTAACGGCGCATTTAATTTGTAGTTTTCTAAAAGTTGCCCAGACTTTACATAATTGCCTTTTGTTAACATGCCAATGTAGTCTCATAATTTCCGTGTTTTGCAGCAGCACTAAATGATGGTCTTGCGCTACAGCGCCACACTGGTTAAACCGCGCCATTGCAGGCCCTAACCTTGACACAAGATCCACTGACAATTTGACGTGGTGGTTTAATTTGTGACTATCGTAGCTCATATTCCTCTTGTGTCAAATACATTTTCCCCAGTGCAATGAATTGTAATGCCATTATTCTGTTCCCGCCCCCCCCCATCTTTAAATGAAAGAATTACTTATTAGCAAATAAGGTATTTAAATACAATCGGAGGTACCGCAATAAACATGTGTAAGTATAATCAGCATTCACCTTCAGGCCAGATGACCCCACTTTCTAACGAGCATGTCTGACTAGCTATTGTGGGAGATGTGGGGATGTCCGGCGGGTATTGTGGTGTTCGTTGTGGCATTCGCTACGCCAACCTATTGAAGCTGGCTCGTAACCCGTATTTTAGCTCGCATTTTTAAGGAAAAAAAATTGTCTACAAGATGATCGTATTTCGAAAAACACATTAGTCGGGACACTTTTAAGTCAAGGTACCCCTGTGTTTAACAGTACTGTATTGGTAATGTCGACTAATCATTTTTGATTAGAAAGTGCCTTGCTAACAGTTAAATTATTTTTTTATTGTTAAATTGTCAATCCTATTAAAATAATGAGATGATCGGCACGTACGACTACACGTGTATAAATATATTGGCGGCATCTGAAAAGTAATTTGCTTTTGTGTATTTCAATATTTCTATTCATATAATTTGTGCTGCACAAATGCGCCTAAGAATTATTGTGGCAAGGTGGGCACAGTATGCAAACATTTACACTTGCAGCACACCTGAGATGAGGCTACAAGCTGTGCGATAAGTGGCTTCTTGAGTAATGTGTTGGTTCTATTTGACTGTTGACTGCTATTATTTATTCATTTATTTTTATAATGTAATTATTTAGCTGTCATGGCTGTTTAAGCGCCTCCCTCCAACCAACTCTCAAACTGACCAAGAGCGCGATACAAGGCAGTTGGTTAAGTGAAATGATTTGCGTGCGTGCCACTGGACGTTCCTGCTGTTACAACATTTTATATTTATAATATATAATAGGTTTTTAAAAATGCTATAAATACATAGTTTAAAATGCATAGTTAAATTTAAAAAGTAAATGCTGACTGGTAAGCTATGTTTACCAAAAGTAAGCAAATAAGAGAAATAAATTACTTATAGGACATTGATTTATCAAATCTGTCTCCCACAGCAGCGGGTCTTATTCCAGAGAATATAATTACATTCTGCGTTATTGAGATATTTAGATCCCATTGCTTTTTTGAGCACAGGGTTCCCAATAAGATTTTTTCCCCTTTGTTTCTACCTCTAATTTACTTCCCTTCTCATTTTGCTTTTGCTGTTTTCTTGCTGTTTGGTTTTGCCAAAGTAAACTCGTTCACTTTTAAATCAACTTTTAAAGGGCAGAGACATGGTGAAATTTTAAGCTCATGCGCTCAATTTCATGTTAATCAGTCACCACCAAGAGGCAGTTTCTGGGCCCAGTTTAATTGCAATCACAAAACAGATGCAGTAGTAATGTCATGCAGCTTCTGAAATGCATACTTCTGCTTTTTTTAAAGAGGAAAAAAAAGATCTGATTTTCAAATACGTTCTTGTGTTCATATATAAAATGTAAGGCGTGCACCACATAAAGCTGTTTAAGTTTGTGTGGGTAAATAAATGGTTTGGGCACGTGTACAAAATTTGAGTGAGTTTGGGATCAGTTAGGATAATTATTTTTAACAAAACCTGTGTGACTGATGACTAGGAATTCTAAAATGGGGTTATTGCTTATTTAAAGTTAACTGAATGGACACCAACACTGTCACCAGCTCAGCCACATAAGGCATAGTATAACTTGCTTTTCCAGTACTGCCGTTTTTGTGCATCTGTCCGGTTCTTTATCAATTGGTTTACGGAAATATGGGGCTTACTGTTTCAATACGTTTCAATTATTTTTACAGTAGCAGTATAATAATTTAATCTAATTTGTCTAAGCAGTAAATACAATGCTAAACTGCATCTTTTTTTCCTTTAAAAATGTGTGCACAAAACAGGTTTGGAGTTTATTGATAACTAATAATGTATCATGTTTGCAAAAGCAAAAACTGCTGCAGAAATTACAGTATTTATTAAAAAAAATATGATTTTGTCCATGTTTCACAGCCCCAGCACATGCGCAAGGCTCTTAACTGAAATGTAAATATTATTTTATAAGAGTTATATAATAGCAGCAAAGTGGTGTAGTAGTAGTGCGAGAGAGAGACTAGCGATCTGTCCAGGATCTACTCCTGACTCGCACCCTCTGTGTGCTCGGATAGGCTTCAACAAACCCTAGTATAAAAGATGTATGGATTAATAAACAATAGGCCAGGTAAATTTGTAAATGAGCATATGAATATTAAAAAAATAGGGCTTGCTGGAGCAAGTATCCTATTGGGCTTCAATTTGTTGGCTGTTAAGTACTAAATGACAATACTAACAGCTGTTAAACACAATTGTTCTTTACAAAGCATGCCTCAGGAGCTAAACAGAGAGCAGTTGGACTGGTTAATTTGGTTTCTTTCAAAACAAAAAAAAAAAACACCAGGCGCAATTGTGACAGGCGTTTTTTTTTCTCGCCATTTTGTTACACTTCAGTTTAACCTTTATTAGGAATGTCAGACTGTGGTAAAGATTTTAAGTCTGTAGAGTCACAGTCGGCTGCCACAGGAAATGTGCTTGCCAGCTGATTACAGGCTTTTCTTTGGGCAGACAGGAAGGAACGTTTACCGCAACACCGTCCGGTTTTGCGAATTTGAAATTCAAACTAGCGGTGGCACAATCACCTGTATAACCAAGGAGGAGCAAATTAGGGGGGGGGATACCCTTGCCTTGAAACGTCCTTCATGGTAATATTTTAAGGTTTAAAATAGCATATTTATCTCCATGGCAATAGTGTTTGCAATAAAGAAAGTTGGTGAGCTCATCTCCCCTGCAAGCTGTCTCATCATTGCCATGGCAGCAGCATCTTACTTTTTCTTTAATTCTTTGTCGTATTTCACACTTTGCTTATTGTGGTTGCATATATTGACCCACTTATGAGCACCACAGGTATGTCTGCAAACAACTAACATTCAGCTGGTTTTAATCCTCCCTCTCATTAGACTCCATGATTATTATTTTTTTTTTATTCTTAAAATGTAGGGTTTATTAATTTTTTGGTCAGTCAAGCTGTGGTGTCCGCTGAGCCGTGAAAACCATGAATGTTGAATTCTCGTTCATGTTCTCTCGCTCTCTTTCTCTGTAGGCAGAGTCGAATGTTGCTTCTCTGAACAGGCGTGTCCAGCTGGTTGAAGAGGAGCTGGATAGAGTTCAGGAGAGGCTCACCACAGCTTTGCAGAAACTGGAGGAGGCAGAGAAGTCTGCAGATGAGAGCGAGAGGTGCGAGAGCACCTTTTTTTTTTTTATTCCATCAATGAATGGGTAGTTTTAATCTTATAATGTCATAGTATGGTATCTTACTTGAAATGGACCACTTTTTAATACCAACCTTGAGTTAGTCCAGAGTATTAGAATTGATGGATCATTAGTGTAACTGGCAGCCTTTTTTTTTTTTTTTTTTGCATCTTAGGGGTATGAAGGTGATTGAGAACAGGGCTCTAAAGGATGAAGAGAAGATGGAGTTGCAAGAGGTCCAGCTTAAGGAGGCCAAGCACATTGCAGAGGAAGCAGACCGCAAATATGAGGAGGTGAAATTTTACCCCAGCCAATTTATGCTTATTAAAGCGAAATTTTTGTCCTCTTCTAAGTGTATTTGTGGGATTCCAGGTGGCTCGTAAGCTTGTCATCATCGAGGGTGATTTGGAGCGCACAGAGGAGCGAGCAGAAGTTGCTGAGGCGTGAGTCAGTCAGTCATGTATACACACACACACACGCTCTCCAGGACGTCTTAGTGGCCAATAGCCCAAAACAGATTTTTAACCCCCCCCACACACACACACACACGCACACATTTGTATGTAGAGGAGCTATTCTTGCATTTTACCATGCACACAAGTGGCAGCTTCATGTGAGCCTGGCAGGTCCCGTTTCTCTTTTAAACACTAAGGCTTGCAAATTACAATCTGCATTACCCACCATCATTTAGCAGTGCCTTTAGACCTACTAGGGTTTTTTTTCTACTAAATTGCATGTTTTTAGTGCACATCAAGAGCAGCCCCACCTTTATGTCTGTCTTTTTGAAAAGCTCAGTATCTTTGAACCTTCAGTAAGTGCTTTAATAAGTGAACAACTTTTATCCCCTATAAGAGAGCTTATTTTATTTAGAACTCCATAAAAGTGGGAATGCTGTACGTATCATAACTCATTACCTGTGCTTCCTCCTTTGTTCCATCTGTGTGACTGGTGCGTGCATGTTTTGAAACCTCCCACACACCCATCCCTACCTGCATGTGCTTTCGGGTCTGCCCTGTCACGCATTGCCACTTTTCCTCCCACTTCCTCATTCACCCTCACCCACCGCATAAAACAGCAATAGACGCCGCATGGAGGAGCTGCTGAGGAATTACGACCAAACACTGAAGAGTCTGCAGGCAGCAGAAGAAAAGGTACTGGCCCAGTTCTGTTTCCCAGAGGGTTCCTCTTACAGGTCCTGGGGACGAGTGAAAGTGGGCCTCGGCTTTATGCTTTAAACCGAGCCGCCCAAAACTGGTTATATATTTTATGCTTCAAAATAAGGACTCATTGGCCATGACATGCTGCACATGCCTTTCGTTTTTTATAAAAGTTTAGAGAAGATTAGAGAGTTGTTTTGAAAATTCCCAGTCCTGAACACACCCGACTCCTACCGTTCCTCCTGTTTATCCATCTGCTCACCTTTCCTTCACCTTTTTTTCGACCAAGTGAATGATCTGTGTGGTTTATGCTTGAGATTGTCTGCATGAGTGTGGTTTAGTCTTTGATTTTTCTCTGATCTTTTTCACTCCAGCTTTTGGTTAAAAGTTAGCTTCCTATTTTTAATTCACCTTCAATTTGCCTTGTCTCCTCTCTGTCGAGGGATTAACTTGAGTACACCCAGATCATGCACTAGCAGTCCATCGTATGTTTTGTTTTTGTACATTTCTCTTGTGTCCCCGTCCTTCTTTAGTTTCTCTTATTTTTGTCATGTTTATTTCCATGATCACTTCTTTGTTGCTATATCAATTCTTGATTTAAAAAAATCCTCCCCCTCCTCGTTCTGACTTTTGATGTTTTCAATGTCTTTCTACTTTTCCAACCCAACCCCTTTCCTCTGTCAAATACCGAAATGTGAAATTAAAAACTGCAGAAAATGTGCGGAATTGGAGGAGGAGCTGAGAAATGTCACCAATACCTTAAAGTCCTTGGAGGCCCAAGCTGAGAAGGTAGGAAAGGCGGGTTGGAGTATTTGTGCATGCTTACAGGATTACTGGTTATTATTATAGATCCCATATCTCTACTAATTTGGAAAAACTTGATTCCAGATTAAAATGCAGCGCCTGGCCCCTGGTGTTCTTAGGCATGAATTTTCTTATTTAACAATGTAGTTAAGCCACAATTGTAATTTTTTCTTTGAAATGTTTATTAATTGCTTTTTTTTGTTCTGTCCAGCTATAAACCTTTCCTGCATGTCTAGTTTTTGCTAATGTGACCAAACCATATTTCACAATATCTTCCAAAATCTGCTGTTGTTCAGCAACACTTGAATTGTCGTAAAACGACCATAGAGCAAGGATTACTATAAAGCAGTGTTGGCACTCTGCTTGGTTTAGATAAACCTTTATCATTTTTGAAAGCCTGTTTGTACTTGACTTTTCATAAACTGTTTTCTTGTGGCGGAGTTAAATCCAGCTGAAACTTGATGCAGAGATTTTAGAGGTTGAACAAAGGCTTGTCTTTCACATTGCAAGTATTAAAATTTTCCTTTAATGTGACACAGATATGGATATGACCCACAACTGTGTAAGCAGGAAAAAGCACATGGGTTCTGGTATTTTTAGACCAGTTTACAGTCTTGTATGTGACCATGAATCTGATCCGAAGTGGATATGTGCATTAGCGTCTTATACAGATATCTGATACAGGCCAATTTTAAATAAATAACTAATTAATCTGAGCAAATAGTAAAACTAGTCACAAATGTAATTAGGCATCAAGATTTTTTTTTTTTAAATACACATCATTTCTTAAACATTGGCATTTTACATGATAACAGTGATAGTTTGAGGTTTCTGGCTTAGACAAAGAGAATATTATTTTTGCTCTCCTCCAAAACCTTGAGGGAGCTAGTTTATAAATAGCTTGGCTTCTGTCATCTTTAACTTTAGCCAGTGACACAGGAAATCCAAGCAGGTATTCAATGAAGAATGTAAATGTTTGTTATTGCAGGACAACGTTTTAAAGGTTGTCTGCTTTGCACCTGAAATAAATCTGGTGGATCAGGTAAACGTATTATAAGTAGAAAACGGTTTATTGCTGTTCAAGACATTAGTCCTTGGTGTGTCTGATAAATCATGTTTTTGAACCTTGTGGTTCTCTGATTGGCTGCCACCACTGTTTGTTCATTGCAGTATTCCCATAAAGAGGACAAGTACGAAGAGGAGATCAAGATTCTAACGAATAAGCTGAAGGAGGTGCGGCTTCAATGTTGTTCAATAACTGTCAAAACTGCTCTGTGACATTCTTTTACGTTTTATACCAACATTTTCAGTTTACAATCAAAAGTAAAAAGGGGGCATTAGCTTTTAGTTATTACGAATGGATTATTGTATTATGAATAGAATTTCTTGGCATTCTGTTCAGCTTGCTACCACAACTTAAAAATGTTTACATTTTGTGACTGTCTGAGAAATTGCCATAATACTATTTGTGGCTTTTTGCACACATGTATGCAGAGCAACTTGCATTCATTTCACTTGTACAACTGAGCAAGTTGTCGGTAACGGGCCTTGCTCAGTGGCCCAATAGTGGTAACTTGCTGGTGCTTGAAATCAAACCCAAAGTTAGCAGTCCAACACCTTAACCCCTGCACTACCCTCTTACCCACATGAGCAGAACTCCCTTTTTTCCTTAATGTCTCTAATGTCTAATTTGTCACAGATTCCTTAATTCATTTTTTCCCTACTTTCTCCTCCACTCTATGGCTAAATATTTTTTTTTGGCAGCCAAGCATTTGCAGTTTAGGGTTTCAAGATGTTGGTTGCGTTTTTAGAAGTGTTGCACTTTATTATTATTTTTTAAATCCGGAAACTGTTTTGCTTTATGCAAAATGGGAAGTAATTTCACTAAAACACACTCAATCTAGTGGTGCAACAGATGGCAGTTGATCCTTGTTTCTTACGGATCGCAACCCACGGTTTGACTTGCGCTTGGTATGTGGCTTAGTTACTACTTTAAGTTGAGGGTTTTAGATTTCTATTAAATGTTTAATTTTCTAATACACTAAGCAGTTGTGTACACATGACCCAGACGTGTTAATGACCAAAGATTATCCCAAAAATCAGTGATGAAAGCTCGACTGGCCACTTTTACTTTTTAGCAAAATAAATTGTTTTAAAAACATTATAACTTTAGGTCAACACTTTAATGTGTGGGGAGTGACTCTATCTAACATTTTAATTAAGTTAGTAATTGGTAGTTTTGCTGTAATAATGGATGCCATAAGGTTATTTGATGTATGACATTTTATAAATGCAAAGTTTATTATATTGGTATTTTCTCCTTTTGCATCTCCTCTGTGTGTCAAAAATCATTGCACCATTAGCAAGCGTGTAGAAACCTAAACTGGTAGCTATTAGTGTATTTTTGTTAAATGTAGTTTTATGAGAACCCCCAGTTTCCAACCGACTGCATCTGGCGTGTAAAACAATATTTATAAACATTTGTTTGCTTTTGAAAACAAATTAATTGTTAAATATATTTAACCTAACTGTTTCTCTTTCCAAGGCGGAGACCCGTGCAGAGTTTGCTGAAAGATCGGTAACCAAACTGGAAAAGACAATTGACGATTTTGAAGGTAAAAAGTTTTAAAGACTACTAGATCCGGATAATTTTTTTTCCCCCATTATACTCTACAATCATCTTCTGATCTCTGTATATACCATCCACAGAGAAAAGCACAGAAACTGAGCGCAGTGCTGTTAGAGAGAAGCTGGACCATGCTCTCAATCACATGAACTCTATGTAAAGACTTAGCATGCGTGTGCAGTGTTGTGTACTGCCCCAATTCAACCTCCACACCCTTCAGAGTGTAGAGCATAAAGTGCACTTAATGCAAATGAAGCTCTCGGATTGGAACTAACCTTGTTTTTGTGTGTAGTTATGATGACTAACAGCGCACATAAACTGAGTGTTTCCATGTACAAATACCACGAAGCTCGTATATTAAAATTGCGTTTTAAATTTAATTTACATTCACTTTAATATTTAAATGAAAACCTCTGCATGTTAAATGACTCGTTTCTTGTTTATTTATTTTTATAGCTAAATATCATCATGGGTCTCATATCGTGAGGTCCTTACCAATACTCATTCTTGCTAACAATAATTTCTGGAACGTTATGCCTTGATAGAACAGATCTTATTAGATTGTTCACCTGCACATGATTTTTACATCATATCAATGGCTACTGGCTTGCTGCTGAGAGGCTCTGAGAGCTGTGCTTGCATATAGTTGAGGTCGGTGCATGGGTTATTTCATTCTGCAGCAAAGCAGGATTTATTGGCATGGAGAATGTGCTCCTGGTGCAGACTGTCAGTAGCACTGTAAAAGTCCTTGCTTTTCCCAGTCTTTGTCTTAAAAATAAATAACCTGTGATCGTTAATCAGTAGTTTGTGTAAAGGGGATGGTTTATTTGTATTATGTTGATTGATGCCTATGCATACAATCTGCAAATCAAGCATTATTTGAATGTAAAGGAAATGGTTTGCACACTGACTGTATTATTCAATTTTAGTTGTGCTCTGTCTCTCTCTCTCCCTCTCTTGCTTTCTCGCCCACATTCTCACTCCCACTCTGTGCTGCTGTTTCTGTCAAGTTTAGAATTTCATGTTCATTTCCTGCCACAAATTCACACTGATTTCACCTTTTTTTTTCTTTCCCCTCTATTGTATGCTAACCTCGCTCTCACTTTTATTTCTCTTTCCTTTCTACTCATTATGGCCATTGTGGTTTTCTGTGGTTTGCTGACAAGGGGCTGGCTTAGGATGAAAGATTTCTTTTAATACCTGCTTGGGTTTGTGTGCTTTTTTTGGTTGACTCTTAATGTACCATAAGACAACTGGACTTGAAGAATCAGGAGCTTTAGTCTTGAAGGCTGTACGACACCCTTCTTGGTGCACACCTACCTTTTTAAGGTTTTTTTTAAATATCTAGGTATATCGTATAAACGATTAAAGTTATAATTATTGTAGCTGGTTCTTCCCATGTGGTACACAAACAAACTGAATTGACCTGCACCACTGGTTTCACTGGGAGTAAAAGTTTAAAGCGTCAAGCAATTTGTGGGACCAGCAGCAAATGATTTCAGGTGGTGGTGGTGTGAAAATGTCCCCTCAGCGTGTGTTGGATACTTAAATTCTGTATGTGTATGTAAGCCCTCAATTTTACCCTTTGCATTTTATTCTGCAGAGAGGCTCGCTGCCGCTAAAGAAGAGAACATCAAGATTCATGCTACGTTGGACGCCACCCTGCAAGATCTCAACAACTTCTAAACATCTGAAGTCCCACCCACTTTCCCCCTTATCTTAACCCACCTTTTTACCTACTTTACCCTTTTCCCATTATTTCTGGTGGCTGAACAAGAACTTTTTTTTTTAATTATATGTATTTTTTTGTTTAGGTAGCACTTTAGCTTTATTAATTTTTCGAGTTTCAGCCCTCCAGTATTTCCCTGGTTAGTCCTCATATTTTGTCATATCTAGCTTTGCTTTTCATATTCGTAGAGTTTTTTTTCCTATTTTCTTTAAGCCAGACTGCAGATAAGAAGGCACCAACATCTGACAGTAAAAAATATTTCTGATGGATTCATTATGTAATACTGATGGCTCTTTCTCCACATTGTCATTCTGGTTACTTTACAATTCCCACAATGCACCATAACCCATAGTTTAAAGATTCGGAATGGTTTCTGTAATTTTATTCTATTGCCAACCTTTTTTTTTTTTTTTTTTTTACAATTCCCCATTTATGGTGACACTCGAGCACTGTGTGCCATCACAAATTTGACTTGCTGTGCCAATGCCATGCAACCTCAATGTATTATTCCATAGTAAGACCCGTTACTGACTTTGCTTAGATCAATTCGGTTGCATGCATTTGTTTCCTTTTTTTTCTTAACCTGGCAAAAATGACTAAACAGTTTGGATTTTGTTTCTTTCAGTGTTTAGCAACGAGCACTAGGCGTCCAATTCGAGTTTAGCTGAAGAAAAAATAGTGTTAAACCAGCTTTTGTCCTTTGAGATGTGAAAGCCTTTTTTTGAGGTCTTCTCTTAAGGTCATAACAGAATTAGAAACTGCGAGAAAGGATGTCACGTTTCCACTGCCAAAATCAAGAGGGAAAGGCTCAACTGGGGTGGGGTGGGGGGCTTATAGGTATTATTCGAGCATCTCTTCTGTGTACTGTCTATCTTGTGTGCACTTCGAGTAAATAAAGTACTTCAAAGCACCAAGAACCTTTTTAAATGGAAATGCAAAGTTTAAGATGTAAACATTTTGCAATCAGTGTTTCATTGTAATGACACAAGATCAAAATTTTTTTTTTAAATAAAGTACTATAACACTCAAGCTTTAAGAGCACTACTTGTTTGGATTTTTTTTTTTTTTTTTTTTGAAAGACTACCTAATGGCAATTCGTTTAAGGATGTCTCAGATACCAAGTGGCTGTATGAGGTGTTTAGTTTCCAGCAAATAATTTAGTTGTTTTTGAAAGGAAAGAAATGGTTGATCCCTTTCAAATTTTGTCTAATTGCAAATGGATGGTCGATCTATAATTTTATTCATTTGAGACAGAATAACAACATTCCGAAAAACACATTTAAAAAAAAATAAGTTTTCTAATAAGTAAAGTATTTTACTCCAAGCTTTAATACATGGTAGCCCTCCAATTCATTAAGGATCAAGGCTGACAACTCAAACCTTAAGCTTCCTCCAAAGGTTTCCCATGGGATTAAGGTCTAAGAGATGGGCTAGGCCACTCCAGGACATATGCTTTTTCTGTTTTTGTTGGTTTGTTCATGCAGGAATTACCCATTTATCTGGTTGAGGGAAGGAGGTTCTCACCCAAGATTTGTTGTGTCCCCTTTGCACAGAAACAACCCCAAAAACTAAATATTTTCACCTCAATGTTTAAAAATTAAAGTATTCTTTCTTCTCTGAACATGTAGAGTTGATGATGAAGAGCTCAGTCTTGGTCTCATCTGACCAAAACACCATTTCTCGAATCATTTTGGTGTTCATTGGCAAAAACTGAACAGGCATGTACATGTGCTTCCTCGAGCAGGGGAACATTGTGGGTACTGCAGGGTTTAAGTCATCTTCATGTTCTTTTCTTGGTAACTTTGGGCCTAGCTGCCTCCTGTATAGTTTGGGACAAATTATCACTCCTTATGTTCAATGAAATTCCAGTTCAATGAAAGGCGAGATCTTGCATCAAAATCAGCAGAGTATTAAATATTTTTTTCTTACAGGGCACTGACATGTTGAAATGCAGCAGAAAGGCATGTGCGATGCCAGTTCATGTTTACCGCACAGAGGCATGTGTGGAATGCTGCGATTATTGCTCTGCTGTGGTCTAGTGCGAAGATGCTATTTCAAGCCTGGACAAGCTGAATAAAACAATGAAGCTGTGTTTGGACCAGAAAGGACACATGAATATTTGATACAGATGAGCATCTGATATGGATTGATTCATTTTTATAAACATAATGCATTAACAACATTTGTTCAATGTGTATATATATATATTCTGGCACACGTGTGTCAGAGGGGTGAAAGGTGGAAGGGTATTTATGTCTATTGTTTACATGACATGACTTGAGCAAAGCCTTTAGGGTGAAAGGAAAAGCATAACATGGTGCTTTAATGTTAACTTGGTACAACCTGGGATTCATTTTTTCATCTTCTATACCTGCTTATTATCCCAGGCTTGGGTTCTGTGGTAAGGGGTGGTCTAGTGGTTAAGGTGTTGGACTGATACCAGAAAGACCGGGGTTCG
>JAOTQW010000017.1:5568895-5581105 GCA_026260075.1 Sisor rabdophorus
TTCGAACCCAGGACCTTTTTGTTGTGAGGCGACCGTGCTAACCACTATGCCACCGAGCCGCCCAGTTATTGTTATTTTATTTTTTAATTGACTAACTAACTGAGAGGCTATTTAAAACCCCATGCCGACCCTCCCTTAAATGACAGATCTAATAGTACAAGTTTTTTTGAGTTGTTTTTATTTCCAGGTTTTAGTCAATTAGAACGGTAAATGTTCTAGTGTTTGAAAGCTGCTTTTTAGTCCAAGTGTACAATGTTTTACACGAAGCCCTTAAAAAATCCAGGTTGGCTTTATTTAATTGGATGGTTTATTTAAGCTAGACAAAATGCACGAACCATGTTGTAACGAACAGTGTTAGGCTGTGGGTTGTTGATTTCAGAATTTGGGTTTAAGGCCAAGCTGCCACTTTGGGCCTTGAACTTGAGTGTGCAGGTGGTGGATTTGTGGTAAACTGTTGGACTGAAACCTGGAAAATTGGGGTTTGATTCCCTGCACCAAGTTGCAGATGCTGGGGCCCTGAACAAGGCCCTTAACCTTCAATTGCTCGGTTGTATATAAATGATACAAATGTAGATTGCTATGGATAAGAGGTCTGTTAAACGCTGTAAAATGTAAATATCTTTACTGACCCTGTGTTCTGACTCCCAACTTTCCAGGGCTTGGCTAAAAATAGAAAAGCTAACTAATTTATGGATTGGAAATTAATTGAGGACTTCAAAATGAGCTATAAGTTGAAATTATTATTATTATTATAAACAGTGCTTCAGCAAATGCTGACAGTAATTTAAGTCTGTAAACTAAGTAATTGTGAGTTGTAAAAGAAGACTGCTATTTTGGCGCCTTATTAAGTTACTTGCCATTTTTGACCCCCTCTTCTTACGTCTGACCCTTTACTACATCAGAGGGCATCAGTCTAAACTGATCCTAAGTGCTTAGGAGGCATGTAGCCACTGCTTTTACACACTCCTTGTGTCAAAGGTTGACATTTCACCATCAGCCAAAAGCGACCCCCCCACACACAAACACACACATACACACACACTCGCTCCTATATGCAAAATCTGAACTGTCAGATCCACCGTGATTAAGAAGTCTGCATGGGAATACCTTCCTTAAGTGCTCTCTTTGTGCAAAGCGTGAAGTGCTTATCAGCTCGGCCATGACCCCTCTTAAAAGCACATCCCAAGGGAGAATTGGCCAGGTCACCGGGTATCAACGGAGGTCAGGGGAGGTGCCCCGTAGTTCACTCAGAACCCCCGAGGGCACTCAGGGATCCTGAGTTAGTTCTTCCTTCTTACCCCCATCTTGTCGCGTTTTTCTTTTCTGTCTGGGACTTATGGTGTGAGAGTTGAAGTTGCAAAGGCCGTGTGTTTGTTGATGGGCCTGGTATGAAGAGGTTAAGGGCTTGCCCTTGTTGACAGATCGAAAGCGGGTGGCGGCAGAGGGGAAAACAGAGAGAGGTCAGGATGACGTACTGGTGTCATGGCTCATGTGTGAAATTGTAGAAAGTAAATCACTGAGTGTTTTTTCTTGTTCAAATATAAATATAAATTACAAATTTCCTGTTTTACAAACACAGTTCGAACAATGATAAAGGAAGAAGATAAATAATATTGAACGTTTTTTACTTTCTTTACTAGATTTTGAAGTTGGCTTTTAGAGCAAGCTAGCAAGCTAATAAATAAATAATAATAATGCTTTTAAAATATATTTTTGTTGTACAGTTGACTAGAAGTGGCACATTTTCTATTATAAAATAAAACATGACAAAAAAAAACTGGATGTTTCTGCCTGCATAGTCTTGGGTCATCAAAGAAAATATATGGAAGGCTAAGTAAAAATTTTAAAACAGCCTTCTTCTCACCTCCATCTTACTTAATGGCTAATACGGCAAACTTTCTACTTTTGGTTTTAGGTTTATATCCCTGCCAAACCTGAACTTCTAAACACTTAAAAGACCAATAGGATCAACTAAGGATCAATATCCTTGGTTTTACGTATGCCATGATGGGTAAAAAAAATTAACTGCACTGTTCATGGGTTCATCTGATATTTTCGGTTAGAACTTGATTAGCTTATATATATGTATAAAGGTCAGTTGGTATTGTCTGTTTATGTATTTGATATTTGACCGAACATTTGTGTCTCCAGGCAGCGGCCACCAGCTTTCATTTGCATTCTCAGCGTTTCTAAATGGTCACTACACGCCAGCTGACTTGACCGGAGATGTGGCTGTGTCCTACAATTTACCCACAGGTATAACACACACACACACACGCAAACATGAACACGAACACTCGTACCACTCTTTATTTTTGTACCTGTTATCAAGCATTTGTGATACCTATGAACATTTTGCCAAAAATTTTCTTAAAATTATACTCTGATACAGCTTTGCTCACCTACTCCAAACACAAACTAATATGGTTTTTGTATTTAAATCAAAAAGTCTCCTTGTTCCGTTCATGGAACATATTTAACAAAGAATACTAAATTACTGTTTTGGGAAACTGTACATTCAAGTGTGATAGAAAGCTTCTGGATCCAGATGGCATTTGTACTCTGGAAGACATTATTCCTGTTCCTTAGCGTGCCTCTTTATTTTAGCACAAATGTCACACTGCTTTTTACGATTATTTTGCTCAGGTTGAATGCTTCATGGCGAAAAAAGTAAAAAGGACGGCGTATGTGCCGTTGTTTCCTTTGGACAGTGTATAGGTTGGCAGGGGCTCATGGAAAGCTTCCTAAACGAGCTTTAAATCTGGACTATTTTTTATTTTACGATGATTCCTCTAAAAATAAGTGAGTGGAAAAGCTGTCTGTTAAACAAGCTGCTTAGTATGACATATTGGATCACAAGTGGAGCTTGGTTCCTTCTATTTCACACACCCTGCCACATTGGACATTTAACAATAGCTTTTTACACTGAGGGGAAATCCCATGGAACAACACTATGAAAACAAATGTTTTTACAGTAAACACACATCACGCGCACACACAACAGACCAGACACATGCACTGTAATCCTACACTGTGTTTTTAATAAATAAATGTTGAGACAATCGAACTGGTTCAGTCCCTTTATCAGTCCCGTCAAATGAGGCATGTCCTTTCATTCCTGTCAAATAAGGCGTGTCCTTAATTAGTTTCATCAAATGAGGCGTGTCATTTATCAGTCCCGTCAATTGAGGCGTGTCATTTATCAGTCCCGTCAATTGAGGCGTGTCATTTATCAGTCTTGTCAGATGAGGCGTGTCGTTAATTATTCTCGTCAAATGTGGCGTGTGCTTTATCAGTCCCGTCAAAAGAGGCGTGTCCTTTATCAGTCTCGTCAAATGTGGCGTGTGCTTTATCAGTCCCGTCAAATGAGGCGTGTCCTTTATCAGTCTCGTCAAATGAGGCGTGTCCTTTATCAGTCCCGTCAAATGAGGCGTGTCTTTTATCAGTCTCGTCAAATGAGGCGTGTCCTTTATCAGTCCCGTCAATTAGGGCGTGTCCTTTATTAGTCCCGGCAAGTGAGGCGTGTCATTTATCAGTCTTGTCAGATGAGGCGTGTCCTTAAGCAGTCCCGTCAAATGAGACGTGTCCTTAAGCAGTCCCGTCAAAAGACACGTGTCCTTCATCAGTCTCGTCCAATGAGATGTGTCCTTTATCAGTCTCGTCAGATAAGGCATGTCTTCAATTAGTCGTGTCAAATGAGGCATGTTCTTAATCATTTCCGTCCAATTGGGTGTGGCCTTTATTTGTCCCGTCAAATGAGGCATGTCTTTAATCAGTCTCATTAAAGGTGTTGTTTCTTTTTTAGTACCATTTAAAGGGGCATGCCCTTCACCAGTTTCATTAGAATGGATGGATAAAGAGAATGCTCTTCATCAGTCTCATTTAAAGAATGTGTGTCCTATCAACTGAGGTGTGCCCAGTCCTATTAAATGAGTGTGTTTTTTATCAGTCCTATCAAATAGGGTATATTCTGTATCAATTATTCATTCATTTATTCATTCATTTATCTTATTACCTGCTTATTGCCGAACTCTGGGTCACAGGGGTATACTGGAGCTTATCCCAGATCCGCACACTCACTCCTATGGGCAATGTGTGGAAGGAAACCAGAGTACCTGGAGGAAACCCACGCAAACGCGGGGAGAACTTTTCAGTGAAAGGGTTTTTTTTTTTTTGCCGGCCTTATTAACTGGGCAGTGGTAGCTTAAATAGTTAATGTACTCAGTTGTTGTTTGGAAGACTAACATGACCGAACCCCACCGCCGCCATTTTGCCACTGCTGGGTCCCTGAGCAAGACCGTTAACCACTCCTGCTTCTGGGGTGTTGTATCATAACTGACCCCGCACTCTGACCCCAACATTTTAAAGTTGGGATATGTGAAGAAAAATATTTCACTACATGTTTTACTGTGTAGAATCATGCATGTGACAAATTTTCTATTTGATTTTAAAATGTGTTCCTCGTTTAATAGACCCTTATAGGAGGTATGTCCATCATGTCAGTACTAGTGAAGTAGGCTTGTCCTTTGTGTTTGTGTCGGTAAAGGATGGAAGACCCTCAACCATGAAACTTAAACCATAGGCATAAGTCAGTCCATTTCCAGTCTTCTCGGTTATAATGTTTAAACCGCATACTTCACATTCACTCACACTCACAGTCTACAGGGCAGCTGCCTGTGTCACATTAGCACCTGCTGTCACCATGCCAGCATGACTCTTAACACCCTGCACAAACCCAGGCCAAAAAAAAAGGAAAACAAACATTGGTATAGGGATTAGCATCTGTCAAGACCACTTAGAAAACCACTTAGGTGGCATTTGCGTACTTTCAGAGGCCTCGTCTTGTGCAGACGCTGTGATGGACTGCTCAAGCCATAGTAGCCATAGCAAGTTCACATGTTTTTGTACTTTCCTATGTAAATTAGCCATAGAAACGGCATCTTTTAGCCCTAGGCTAAAAGCAACGACATAGCAAAAGTCCCAGCTGTTGTATTTCATCAGCTCTAAGAAAGCAGGAGATGCACAAAATGTTTCACCAAACAGAATTATCCAAAACTCATACAAACATTACACAATACCCTTGGGCCAGATTTTACCTGGTGTCCCTTGCATCACAGACAGTTGAAATTTTACAATTTCATGTGCCATTTTATTGTGGTTATCCTAAGGCACAACTGTGCAAGAATTATGCTGTCTAATCAGCATCTCCATCCTCATATGCCACACCTGTGAGGAGGATTGATTATCTCGGCTAAGGAGAAATGCTCACTAACACAAATTCAGTCAGATATGTGAGCAATATTTAGGAGAAATATGCCTAGAATATGCATAGAAAAAATTTTATGTCTGTGAGTTTAGGTCATAAAAAATGGGAGCAATGTATTGCGTTTATCTTTTTGTTGTTTAGTGTAAAAGCACCATATTTTAGTGATTTGCTTTTATAAACTGCTTTTTAAAAACCATATATTGTGTATATGTTATGTGTTGTATAGATTTAACTTCATGCTGGTCATAGTTCAGATCTAATTCAGATGGTAAACTCAAACACATATTTAAAAAAAGAAACCTTCTTCCTTCCTGTGATAAACCTGTGGGGTTAAGAGAGGTTTGTGTAATCTGGAAGATGTCGTTTGAGCCGCCTAGTGGTTGCTCTCGCATAATTGTAAGAGGACTTTCAGCTGTAAGCAATTTTAATATGTGATTATTTTCAGATTAAAGATCGACTTCGTAGGCGGCACTGACAGATTTGGCCTTTAAATCACCAGCAGTGTAGGTAACGCTGTCGAGAGAAGTCTCCTGTTTTCAGAAGCGTGGTTCACATGACTTATGTGGCCGCTACTTAAAATGCCTTGCTCTATACGCAATGGCAGTTTTTCCTTTTAGCAAATAAATAAAGAGGCGAGGCCCTTCTAGGGAGGCCCAAGGCCTTGCCGGGGGTGGTTTGAGTTTCCATAACAGCGGGTAGGAGGTGTATATTCCTCCTTAACCAGGCCACATCGGGTCCTGGATGAGTGCTGAGACCTTACTGCTCGGTTCCAGCTTCATTTTGGGTGTTATTTAAGAAGATGTAGCATGCCTGCGAATCTTGAGGGCCGTGGCAGCTATTATTGCCCCGAGCAAAGGAAACCTAAGAACTTAAAGGCTTTTTAAATAGGAGTAAATTCCTGTCTGAGAAAGAAGTAGGGCTTTTACAGTGAGCACTAGTTATTTGCCTCCACCTTTTGACTTTTGGGTGGACTCCTGTAGTGGGTCAAATCTTAAACACAAGGCTTACAGCTTTATCAAATTTGTCCAAATGCTCACGCGCCCAAAAAAAATTCCAGAACATTTTTATTATGGAAGTGTATGAGGCAATAATTTGGCGGTTCCTCAATGAGTGCGCTAGCAATGCATTAAATGACTGGAATTTTGGTTGGTGGTTAAATAAACACTTTGCATTAAATTCACAAGTTTCCTCAATGTCCTTCATTGAGCCAGGTCAGAACTACCTCTTTACATGTAATATAGTACAGAGCCGAAACCATAAAGGTGCATTTTACTAGTTCTAGTTCGTAGCTACACATGGTTATGATTGGAAGTCAGACAGCAACACATTTGGCCTATTGATTCAATTTTAAACCTGAAAAGTTGATAGTTCTTTTTAGTCATTCACTTCAAATCACCCTACAACATCAAGTGTGCAAACCTCATGCACAATGTATGTATTAATTTGTAGTTAAGGTGTTGGACTACTAAAATTTTGGTTAGAATTTCCAGGCTTTATTTGTGTAAATTAAAGCGATGTAAGTCACTCTGGTGTCTTTTTTAAATGCTGTAAATTTAAATAAAGTAAAAGTTGTTTTTCTTTTTTTCTCTCCTCTCCTTTTTTTTACGCCACCTATGACAGAGCTTAACCCTGCAGGTGAGTGCTACAACTGAGCAGTGAAACTGGGGTGATGTTTGTCTAACAATTCCTGTAGTACTTTCTCTAAAACTATACTTTTTAAAGATTTGTTAAAGTTTTTTTAGTGGAAAACATGTCAAGACAAGAAACAAACTTATCTCAAAGCTGTCATTTAAATCTTCATGTAAAAGCTGTCATGTTAAAATTAGCTGTATTGCATTAACTAATACTTTACTTGTATGTTAAAAAATAAAGCTGGAGGCACCTTCTTCTCAATTATAATGAGATTATGGCTGTTTGACATCTTGTCTTATAAATCCGTTTGTATGCTGCCAGTGGCACAGAACAGTGTTTAATTGACATTTGGCAGAAGTTGCAGTGTCCGTGTAAGCCTGTAAGTGGTGGTAGAGGTCTCATCAGACATGAAAAGACTAGATCTTGGGAACAACAAAGAGAATGAAATTTAAATGCATCACTTTCTAGCAACAAGACATGTTTATAAAACATTGAGGCAACATTCTGAAACAATCCTTCAATTTTTCAAATTTTCTTTAGCAATGAAAAAAGTATCTACCTACCTACCTACCTGTCTGTCTATTTATCTACAAAAGTCTGAAGATGTAAAAACACAGGAACCTTTGGAATCTATCTAAAATGTAATCTTCGATCATGCCAAGGTTGGTAAAAGAGCAGGTTCTAGCATGATTGAGTGACGTATAACGCCATTTTCTTTAAATGTCTTTAACCATGAAAGATCAGTAATGGCTTAATGCGTTGGTGTTCACACTTCCACACTTCAGTCAATCCAAAGTGGGTGTACCAAAACACATCACTGAGAGGCTTTCTTCTTGCCACATTATTCCTGTAAAAGTGACATGAGCTGAAATAAGGATCTGCAGGTCTGATTACCTGGCATAAAATTAAAGGATGGGATTAGAGTAGCAGTTTAGGGCGGTTTCAGCGAGATGCAGCATTTGGCTTCTAATTCGTTCCGAAGGTCTTGATAAGTCCATTTGAATATAAATTTCTTACACAGTTTTTCGACACGCTTGATGCACCTAATTCAATATCTCATCTCTTCTTTGCTTTAATTCGATTCATTAGGCTGTTGGTAAAAATTTATTATGTCATTGGTTTTAGGGGTTCCACGAGTGGCCCAGTGCAAGTTTCTGCTGCCGCTTCGACTAGTGTGCTGCCCCACCACTTCCTCTAAGAACTCCAAGTACAAGATCACTGTGGA
The DNA here is from genome assembly GCA_026260075.1 of Sisor rabdophorus. Taxonomy (NCBI): domain Eukaryota; kingdom Metazoa; phylum Chordata; class Actinopteri; order Siluriformes; family Sisoridae; genus Sisor; species Sisor rabdophorus. The sequence goes on from JAOTQW010000017.1 coordinate 5,577,019, forward strand.
CACCAACAAACCCCCAATTAACTTAAGTGAAGCCTTTCCAGGTACGACCACACAAGTCACAACCTTGTATTATTTATAACGTGTTTTGTAACCTAAATTTATAGATGTACATATGATACCAGCATGCTATTGTGTGAATGAAGTTTTCAAGCATCCCGGAAGATCTCAGCTTGGACTCCCCAGTCACCTTGCCAATTGCCATTGGGAAATCCATGTCGTGATTTTGTTTTAGAATCATTTTGAAATGCTGGGCAGGACTGTAACATTGACTTAGTTAAGTACAGCAGCCTTATATGAGTGATGTCTATCATCACCCTTTTTCTTCACTGTGGAAGGAAACTGCTTTGGTATAGACTTCCACATGGTCACAGCCAAGTGAAATCTAAACAGTCATCTGGGCTCCATCCCCCACAGAAACTCCACACTGACATATAGAGTGCTTAATTCCAACGTTTGCTGTGGAAGAGTGTGTAGTCGCCAAAGTACAGTATTTATTGAACTTCTATAAATGTTTAGAAATGTTTTATGCAGCCTTAAAAGCAGGCAACCTACAACTAATTAACTGTAAATATTTTCAACAACTGTATGTCTTAAAGTTATTATCTGTTTAACTGCTCCTTCACATATAGCAAAATAAGACTTTTAAAGTTTAGTTTGCACAAACCTGTGAAATTTGTAACTAGTTCAGTAAAAAAAAAAAAAAAAAAAGGCTAGGCATATTCTTTATAACCTATAAATTGCTCTTGGTGTTGGTCTGCCACATGAAGGAACCATACATAATGTACAGATATAAATTATATTTTTACGAAAAGATCACTAGCTATTCATTCTACTACATTTTTCATAGCTGCTAGGGGACTGCAGTGTTGCTGTGGTCCACTGTCATTATCAGCTGTGTATAATGGGTTATCTGGCTGTGGTGAGTGGGTAATGGAGGGGATGGCGTTGGCACAGCAGACAGGGGGCCATGCTAAATCTAAGATAAAAGCAAGGGGACGAAAGCAGGAGGGTAGATAAGGGGCACCGCTATTGTGCTCACTTCACCTTGACTGGCGTCCTGTAAAGAGATAAGAGTGTCTATCTCTGTCTGACATCCCTCCTGCCGCACAGTAGGACAGTCTTAAAACTGTGTGTGTACACAAAAATAGGTGAAGCACCAAATGGGGGGGAAAAAAATAACATTGTTTTCTAAAATTTATTGTTTCTCCTTTTTTAATTTCATTGATGCTCTTTTTTTACTTTTTATTGTTGTACTATTTTTTTATACTTGCACAAATGAAGAATTTTCAGAGAAGACGGAGGATAAGGAGGGTAACACACTGGACTTTCAGTTTATCGCTGGTTCTCAGGTCACTGTTCTGGCCTCCAAAACATCCCGTAAGTGAAGTACACACACCCACACATTCATCAGAAGAAAGAGTCGAATGATCTGCTTCAAGTTGGTAGGGGTTAATTACAGGTGTTGAAAAGAGCCGGGTAAGGGTGATGTGTGTGTGTGTGTGTGTGTATGTGTGTGTGTGTGTGCGCTCGCGCACGCATTGGTGTATGCGGCCCTTCTACAGAGCGTTACAGGATCCAGAGTGAAATCTTTGAGGATATCTGGCTGGTTGCCAAGGAACTGGTACAACGTTTCAACCAGCATTTTGCCAAGTTTGGAGTCAAAGATTTCCGCAACAGCTTTTCTGGCCCAGTACCACTGGCTGAATATTTTGAGACAGTGGATCAACACTTTGAGGTGAGATGTTCTGTTCCCACGCGATATTAAATCTTGAACCAGAACATTGGCTATGTGTTAATATAGACTTATGTAAACAGGACATTATGTATTAATCACACAATTCACTGTTACCCAGATGGACATATGTTCCGATTTAGTTACTTTAACACGTCAGAATATACATTTTGTTAAAGGTAACAGTAAACAGCACTCAAGTCTGCTGGTAGCTGCACTTGAGTCTTTCAAAGCAAAGACATTGAAACTGCTCTTTGTGTTTAAAGTGCAAGTAAACATTTCAATTAGAATGATGATAAACACAACTAGACATGGCCTTTCTTAATGAAAAAGTTTTGTGCACATTGCAGCTTCGGGTGAACGCACAGAAGTATCAGGACCTGCTTTCAGAACGGGCTGTGCAGTTTAGAGCCATACAACGGCGACTGCTCACGCGCTTTAAAGACAAGACTCCGGCCCCGTTACAGAACCTTGACACACTCATGGAGGGCACTTACCGTCAGGTCAGCACACACCCCACATACACACACATTTTTACATTGGAAGGTGTGTTTGATTAGGGTTTGAGCTAAACTCTGCGGTACATCAGTCCTCCAACACCGACTTTGAACATCCCTGCCCTTAATTTGAATCTTTGATTTGTATACAAATTGCTGACACACAAATAGACACAGACACATGTATATCTCCAGACATTCAAAACATCTTGGATTATAGGGCTGCAGATCATATGATGATGATTTTTGTGGGGACCTTAGTATAGAAAAATATATCAAACCTATACACTACAAACACACATCAAAGGAAAAGTAACAATGTGACTATACAGGGACATTAATACAGCAAAAACATCTAAATTTAAAGAAAACATGTTTATATAACTTGTATATAACACATTTATAAAAATATTACCCTATTGGCACACAACATTCCTTTTTGTCTTTTTAAGAATACAGAATCAACCTAGAGACCTATTCGCTTAGTCCCTAATTTGGGGTCACGGTTTTCTGCTGGAGCCTATCCCAGCGTACATAGTGCGAAAGTACACTGTTGACAGTTCACATCAAAGTTCATCGCAGGGCCACACAGAGGCCACTCGCAATTTTAAAATCACCAATCAACCTTGGCCCGGTATCGAACCCGGGAACTGCTTGCTTCAGAGGTGACTTTGCTAACCACTATGCCACTGTGCCGCCCTCATATGCATACATATTATACTAAATAGGTGCAGATTTTTATCACCTATCCAAATCTCAGTCTCGCAGATAGCAGCTCAAACATTTACCCTACACTTTTCTTCAGTAGACACATACTATCTCAGCTTACTATAAGCCTAGTGTGTTCTTTCTTGTTTTTTTTTATATGCTGTCATAAAACTGATTAGCACTTAGTAAGACCTGTATCTGTTTGCGATTACATAGTGATGGTTGTTTGAATGAACTGTTTACCTTACTGACACTACCTCTCATTGAGCAGCTATTTGCATTAGGAAGCTTGTGATGAAACAGGTGGGCGTGTTGCTTAAAAAGGGTGTAGCTGTCGATTTTACTATAAGGTTTCTAGGAGCTGCACACTAACGGTAGTTTGCAGTATGCCAGCAAAGTAAAAAAACGATCAACATCAGACCATAAGTGATCATTTAGACAAAAGCTTTCAGTCAAGTTAACTACAAAGGTTCAGCAGCAAACACTTTATAGTGACTTCTTTGTAAGGATGTAATTACAGACTTGAAGGATTTTCCAGACTGAAGGCTTGCAAAATTCAAACACTGTCATGTCATTACCACTTTTTTTATTTTTTTAAACCAAACAGCTTTTAAATAAACAGAGCACTTTTGGGATATTCACTTTTTGAGGAATCGAATAAAATGTTTTGGCAACTCTGAGTGTCTGTGTTTAGGAAGTATGACACAGTGTGGACATGTTTTTTTTTGCGGGGGGGGGGGTGTAGAAATTTTTTGAATGATCAAAATGCAAGTGCGTTCACATGACCTATTTCAACAGCATGCTTAATTTGCACCTGAAAGAAATAGCCAAGCTAAATAATTAAATGTATAAGGTAAATACCGATTAGACTTATCCTAAGGTAAATACCACAGCAAAAGCTTCTTAAAGACCTTGTTAAATTTCTTTGTTAACCGATAACCTAAAATAAATACTACTTGTGGTGGCACGGTGGCGTAGTGGTTAGCACGTTCTCCTCACAACAAGAAGGTCCTGCGTTCGAATTCCAGGCACGGGGTCTTTCTGTGAGGAGTTTGCATGTTCTCCCTGGGCTTGCATGGGCTTCCTCAGGGTACTCCGGTTTCCTCTCACAGTCCAAAAACATGTGCAATCGGTTGATTGGTGACTCTAA
>JAOTQW010000017.1:5596097-5606762 GCA_026260075.1 Sisor rabdophorus
GGACTGGCGATCTCTCCAGGGTGTACCCCCCTGCCTCTCGCCCTATGTGCGCTGGGCTAGGCTCCAGCAGACTCCCGTGACCCCGGAAAGTTCGGGAATAAGCAGGTACAGAAGATGAATGAATGAATTAATGTAATACTGGAATAATGGATATACAAAACTGTTGTGGCATTTGCAAGTGTTTTTTTCTATTTACATACATACATACATACAAATATTTTTTTTTCTTTTTAAAAGTCTTTTAAAAATAATAGTAAAATTATATGTAAATTATAGCGATCACCTTTTTCAAAAATCACTGCTTATTAAATTAAAGGTAATTTACTGCCTGAGTGCTTACATCAAAGGCACAATACTTGCTGATCAATCTGATGATCTACCAGTTCTTCCTCTTTTTTCTTTTCCTTAGGGCTGGGAGGAAAGTGTGGATGCAGCTGTGTCTCATCTCTTGAGAACATGTCTGTCGAGAAGTCCCAAGGATCAAGCCATAAGCCTGAGTACATCCCAGCTGAGCATGCCCAAAGACACCTCGCGCCTCAAAAAACACATCATGCTCCTCTGTGATCGCATCGGCAAGGGAGGGCGTCTGTCTCTTTCCTCTGAGGCTAACGCTCCAACACCTGTTATGATGCCAGGTAAAAGCCATTTGTGTATATGAATGATTGTGTGTGAAAAAATATATTTAGTAATGTCATTGCTTTTTTTTGTTTTTTTTACAACAAGAAGTTCAACAAGGTTTAGTACTCGGACCATTTGCCTATCAAAAATTGTATTATTTGTGATCCACTTTCACTTGTCCTTGTCTTCCAGAGTGCCCTTTTTAAAATTTAACAACTTCCAGCGGATACTGTTAAAGACCACATTTTATTGATCAGTGTTTACTGTCTGGCTAGTATGCTTTTGCATACCTGAAAGGCTCCAGGCCCTCAGCAGGGCCCATCAGATCAGAGGCTCCTACGCATCATTAAACACTAACAATAGCACCCAGTGGGGCCTAAAGGAGCCGTCTGTAATTCTGTGCTTTCCTTAAGCATCCTAGGTCTGCCTACATCCGCCCCCACCCCCCGTGAAAAGTGAAGGACACTTTCCTTCATTTTCATGAGTAGTGCATCCCAGAGAGCCACTCAGTTTACTTAACTGTGTAGCTTTCACGGTTTTGTAAGTCGTGTCCTGTACATGTGTTTTTTTGGTTGTATTACAGAGGTATTCATATGAAGCAAGCTTAAGAACTGTTTTTTTTTTCAGCCATGTATTTTTGCTGTTCTGGCTACAAAACGGTGTTACTTCTGAGAAAACAAAGCATTCTGGCAACAAATAACAAAAGTGGTAAAGGAAATCAATGAATGAATTCATTCACTAATCTTCTATACCCGCTTATTCCCCAACTCAGAGTCACAGGGATCCACTAGAGCCTATCCCACTGCCCATAGGGCGAAAGGCAGGGGTAAACCCTGAACAGGTCACTAGTTCATCACAGGACCACACATAGACAAACAACCACACCCCTATGGACAATTTAGAATCACCAATCAACCTAATGTATATCTTTTGGACTCTGGGGAGACAACTGGTAGACCCGGACAAACTCCACACAGACCCCTTGCCTGGGACTCAAACCCGGGATCTTCTTGCTGTGAGGCGACCGTGCTAACCACTATGCCACTGTGCCGCCCTGGGAAAGAAAATGAGTGAAAAAAAGTTTCAATAAAAAGGTTCCTTTCATATTCACACAATTTCCAATATTTCACTGCCGTTGACTAATCTGTCCTGTCAAAATGACACCTTAATCATTTCCATGAGTTCTTTCACACTGATTTTGAACTGTATATTGGCAAAATAAAAGTTGACTCCCAGCAACAAGAATAAATCATGCTGGTGGGAATCCAAAAAATACTTCTAAATAAATGTGGTTTTCTGAAAAGACAGCCCCTTAATTGATCAACTCAAAATTGTTCCCAATTTTTTTTAGATTGTTTCCTGAATTTTCTTTAGCGCTGTGTAAGCCATTTATTTATATGTGTAAACAATTGTAAGACCTTTTACTTGACTACTTAGGTGTGACTGAGTTTGCAGCGTGTTAACAGCGCTCCGCACCACTTGCCCCAGTAACTTTGATTTTTAAAGTATTTATTTATTATTATCATTTTTGTCACTTAGTAGTAGCTTATTTGATTAATGATTATACACTTGCATGCGTCTATTGATGTAGTTCTTTGACATTTTATAAGCATTTAATTGTAAATGAGTGCATTGAAAACTTTTAATGTCAATATCAGACGTAAACACATTAACCTACTGATTAAATAGTAAAATGTATATTAATTATGGACAGAAATAAGAAATGCTGCCATAATAATTAACTATAAGCTCTGCATCGGGACTACATTGTTACTACAACAAATGTAATTTTTATTACATGGACTTTTACTTATGTATTTAAATTAAATTACATTCGACCACTATATTGCCAAAAGTTTGTGGCCACCTGAGCATTACAAACCCATTTTTCGATTCCAAACATCTTATTTCAGATTTATTTTATTTTCCTGTTGGATTAAGCTCAACGTGGCTAGTAAGACTTTACGCCACAATTTGAAGCTTGAATGTGAGATATCAGACACTGATGTCGGGTAGAGATCAGACACTAATTTCAGATAAGGAGGTCTGGGGTGCAGTCAGCATTCCATCTCATCCCAAAGGTGTTCATTGAAGTTAAGATTAGGACTTTGTGTCGAACACTGGTGTTTTTTACTCTCTAATAATAACACAGCATGTGATAATGGAGCTCAGGGGCTTTGTGCTCATGCTGGAGCAGTGATGGAGTTCCTTAGTTTCAGTGAAGGAATAGTGTTATGCTACAACATACAAAAACATTCTAGACAACTGCATTCTTCCATACTTGTACAGGAACCACTGATGGATCTGATGGCCGGATGACCCCAAACCTTTGGCAATATAGTGTGGGCAAAAATTAAATAAACTTTCTTTCCTGATGCTGACTTGCTAAATAACACTAATTTAAAAGGGTAATTAAAATGCTGGTGGGCATTCAGAAATTAACTTAAAGGAAAGGAAAGCAAGGTAATAAGGGAAATTAACAGTGTTGTCACATGTCTGTTAACTGTTGGAAAAGTTTCTTTACCCTCACCACCCTAATTTGCAAACAACTTAACTAAATGCTAGATGTAGACCAACATGTCATCTGTTGATAGTAAGAAAAGTGCCCTCAACATGCTTTTAGAATTTCTTTATTTTGTAACTGTGGTTATATCAGTATAGTTATGGTGGTTTCATGACCACAGTCACCACACAGTCTTAATCCACACCCGAACACTGATTTACATTAAATATCTTTTTTTTTTTCTATCCGAGTGGCATCCAAGCAAGAATGGTTTCCTGAAGTGATCATGTGAAATGATTGACAGTCCTGATTCACTTTCCCTCCTTCCTCTTTCTCTCTCGTCCCCCCCCCCCTTACTTCCTGGCTCGGAGCCAAAACACACAGCCGGCTTCCATTCGCCCTAGAAGCTGTCAGGCTGTAGATAAACAGTAATTTATTATCCGTTGCTTATTCAACCGGCTGCAAATACAAAGTGTTTACGTTTCCACCAACACCAACAGCAAAAGAGACCTCTCTGCCAGTTCAGGCTCCCCATTCTCAGCTGTGTGTCGGTGCGTTTTCAGGGCCTGTATGCAGGTTTACGTTTGTGTGTTGTGAATTGTGGGTTAAATAGCTTGTGAAGTATTTATGTGCTTTTTTTATTTTTAGTCTCCTCACTGAGGTTAAGGAAGTAAGAGAGGAGTAAAAAAAGGCAGGGCCCAAGGTTGGGAGAGGAGTAGAGGGTCTGTTTAATAAGGATGTTTCAGCTCTCTAAGGAATGTACGAATAAATAAACGAGTGAGTGTCATTTTCCTCTCCGCTCCTCTCTGCGTCTGCTGCCTCTTATCAGATCTCTTCTAACTAATATCTCTACCTGTCTGCCTCTTGGGCTTCCTCCCTCTCTTTCTTTTTTTTCCCGTCTCTGTCTGTCTCTCTCTCTCTTTATCTGCGGTAAACCAGCCACGTTTTCTTCTACAGGGCAGCTGGGACATGTAGACAGATCATGATCTCATACTGTCCTCCTCTGTGATAGCGAGAGCTGATAGGAGATAGTGTGGATGGATAGATTGGACAGAGAGAGATTTGCGGAGGAGAGCCACAAGCTGCTGTCAACTGTCCACTGAGCATTCTTTCTCCCTGATGAACGGTGTCTGTATGACACCTTGCCTTGACTCCCTGTACTTCCTAATGCCGAACCCGGGACACACGTACACACAAATCATAAAGGCAGACATCTTTGATTTGCCTCCTTCTATTGTTTTGCGCTCTCTTTCTTCATTGTGTCATAGTGTCAGACAGATATGAAATGGTAAATCGGTAAAACCCTGACCTTTTTTGTTTATACTTTTTTTTTGTTTTACTGGCTATCATTTTAGTAGCTTAGTAGAAGAAGTACTTTCTTCCTGGTAAAGCATTTTACAGGAAACAAGAGAATCAAAAAAATAACAGATGCTTGTTATATTCTTTGGAAAACTTACTTGATGATATAATGTTCTGTAACTGGAGACTTCTCAATGCAGGTTTGATAATCATCATTATCATCATCATCATCATCATATGCGGATACTGAGATTATGTAGTGTTGTTATAGTCAATGATGTGACTTAAAGCACTTTATACATCGCTCTGGACAAGAGCTTCTGCGAAAAGCTGTGGATGTAATAAACCTTTTAGTTAAAACTATTGTTAATGGAAATGCACAAGCACCCCTGACCAATTAAAACAGAGACTGACTAAAGACAGCAATGTTTTTTTTTTTGTTTGTATTGTTTTTGCATTATGTAAAGGCTATATAGGTCACTGACCTTTGGTTTATTGATCAGGAAGAAGTGTCTTTCTGTAGGATTGTGTTGTAGATATGTAAGACTGTGCAGCTACTGAAGCCCAGAGCTCATTATTCTCACTTTATCTTTACCAAAGCCTTAAATTTATTCTGCAGTTCCTGCTTTCTATCAAGGGGGACTTTTTATACTTCCACTGAGGCTTCTGAGTTTTTTTTTTCTTTTTTCCCTTGAAGCCTGCTTGTATTTTTCCCCACACTTGCGCAACTTCTCAGGCACCCTTTGCAATAGACGTGCTTTTGAATATTCATGTGGGCTTTTTCTTCATTGTACATGATTCATGTGCTTTTATATTTCACTTCCTATAATAAGTGTCATTCTGCTGGTAAAAAGCATGTCCAAAACACCTGCAAATGACTTTCACACAAGACTCAAACAACTCTGGCTTCTGAAAAAAATCCGGTCTTATAATCAGTCTTTAACTGTGATTTTTTTTTTTGTTGAGTTCTGAAAACAATTCATTAAAAAAACTTATCATAATAATTGGAAGATTCATACTAATATATAATCCTGTATAATCTTGTTACATCACAATGCTAGTCTGTTTTCATATAGCTTTCTTTTTGCTAACTGTTGATATTTTTGAAGTGAGATTTAGGACATGCTACTGTGTCCTTTCAGTTTTCAAGTCGATATCTCTACATTATTGGCCTTAGAGGTTAAATCCAGCGATTACTGGTTTGGGGTTAAACAATAAAATAATCTTTATATTTTCTGATTTTCTAATCATTTATAACAGCACTTGCCATTCATGGATACAAATAGCTGGATGCCAAAAAACAACCTTAACGGTGGGATTTTTTATGTATATTATTCATTTATTCATACTCTATACTCGCTTATTCCCTAACTCGCCGTCACGGAGGTCTGCTAGAGCCTATCCCAGCGTACATAGGTCACCAGTTCATTTCAGGGCAACACAGACGAACAGCCACTCACACCCCCTCCTATAGGCAATTTAAGGTCACCAGTCAACCTAAGTCACACTATATCAATATATATATTAAGACTTAAGTATTTCCAAAAGAAGCTATAGCAGCTAGGGCTGCTTGATTGCAAAAAAATATCATTGTGATAGTTTGGTTAGCACAGTGGCTAATTGGTTAGCACGATCATCTCACAGCAAAAAGATCCCGGGTTGGATTCCCAGGGCTTTCTGTGTGGAGTTTGAATGTTCTCCCTGGGCTTGCATGGGTTTACTCCGGTTGCTCCAGTTTTCCCTTCACAGTTCAAAAAAATCTACATTCAAATTGCCCATAGGAGTGAGTGTGAATGTGTGTGGCCCTGTGATGGACTGGTGACCTGTCAATGGTGTACCCCTCCTACTTTTCGCCCTTTAGAGAGCTGGGGATAGGCTCCAGCAGCCCCCTGTGACCCCGAAATAGGGAATAGCCCGGCTAGAAGAATAAAAAATGGTTAACAAATATGACTTAAATAACTTTATTTGGAAACACTGGATAAGGGCTATAAAAAGAAAACGTTGTAGTACAATCAATCCTTTCATCAGCTACAAAGGTGATTGTTTCTTGTGCCTGAATGTTTCAACCTTTTAAACTTAACACAGTTGTTATTCTGAACTGTATTGCATTCGAATAGATACCTCTTAGTTACCTCTTGACATTGCATATCCCGCAATGTTATTGCCATTTCATTAATAAAATATATATTGTGCAGCCGGGGTGGCATTGTGGTGTAGTGGTTAGCACGCCACAGTCAGAAGGTCGTGGGCTCGATTCCTGGGTCTTTCTGTGCGGAGTTTGCATGTTCTCCTCATGCTTGCGTGGGTTTCGTAATCCGGTTTACTCCCACAGTCTAAAAACATGTGCATTAGGTAGATTTTAATTTGCCCATAGGAGTGTGTGAGTGCATGTGGTTGTGTGTGTGGCCCTGCGATGGACCCAGTGTGTACCCATGCCTCTTGCCCTATGTGCATCGAGATAGGCTTCAGCAGACCCGAGCTCGGAAATAAGCGGGGATAAATAAATGAAAGAATGAATATTGTGCAGCTCTAATAAAAAAATATGCATCGTGTTTCCAGTGTAAATGTTATACTAGTGGCATAATACAGTCACTGCAACCTTTAAATCTTCTCATCTTGTGAAATTACAGTTGAAAAGATGTTCATCCCAGCAGCAAAGGTAAAAAATGGAAGCATGCTCGTGTGGACTAAGAAATAATTTATGGAGGGAAATATTTTGTTGCTGTCTTTCCAGAACTGTGTGATTAAATTTCTTTTGAGCTTTCAAGTAAACTTTCTTCGGTAGCTGTACAATTGCCCACCATGACTAACCTCCGTAAACATTGGTATGCTCCATTAAATCAGTACACATCGAAGGCATTATACACGAAACATCATAACAGCCTAAGGATTATGAAGTGTCTTAGATGCTCCGGGCGGCCAACAACTCTGCTTCTTGGCGTTCTAACACCAATCCTCTTTTCAACCAGTTACACAAACTGCCAGCTGCTGTTTCCACTGGCTGACATGGCCTTGTTATCCTAGCAGGAGGAACTTGTTTCCTCCTCTTGTTGATCCAACCAAGGTAGATGGTGATCCCGACCTCTTCCATTCCGCTAGTCTGTCAGATTATAACATTGTGAAAACACAGGGGCCTATCTGGTTTCAAGCGTAAACCTTGGAAAAACAAAACTGTTAACGCTAGCTAAATCTAATAGCCGACTAGCACTCCTTGTTGAGTAATTTGGCTTTATCAAATGGGATTATCCTAATCAGCGTAGTGAAAATATGGGTTGGGGGTGGGCTACTTTGAGGATGTACAACAGGAAGGAAAACAACCTAGAAGATTATTGATTCATGAGTTAAATAATTTAAGAAATGTGCATTCACATCTTGACATTTTCCGTGCCCTGTTATCCAGAATGACTTACTGTTGGGGTCAAGGGGCCAAGTGGTGGCAGCTTGATTGTCCTGAGAAATTAAAACCATGTAGCTACAAAGAAATCTGTATCAAATACAAAAAGCTACAAAAAATCTGTATTAATTAATGCGCATGTGCTTTAACGATGCAACTCTTCTCATAGGGTGTTGTGAAGCCATCCCAGAGTCAATCGGCGAAGCGGAGGAGGAAGATCTGGCTGTACAGCAGGAAGCCACTGACAAGATCATCAAAAAGAAGCAGCCCTCAAAGAAAGTGAAAAGCAAAACAGGTGAGATCATTTTTTTTCCATATTTGCTTTACCTATAAATAGAAGTCGATTCAAACTTAGACACCAGTCCTGGAAATTGAACTCAGGGCCTTGCATTCATTAGATGAGAATGTTAACCACCAATCCACCATTATACACGTCACACTGCTGAAACACCAGTGATGGAAGAAACCCACATCTGGACCCTCCAGTTCTTTTCTTGATGGGTGTGACTCTGTGGTTCTCTCTTTTCCTGGTGCTACTTTGCCCTGTGTATTCAGGCATCTCATGGTCCATCTGGTTCTACTCTCTTCCACTCCTGCCTTGCAGCCTGATTGGGCATAATAGCTGGCGAATCACAATTTTTCCGCCCATTATCAAACTTGAGATTTTGCCATAGCACTTTAATTTTTTTTTATTAAATGAATTAAAGCTGTGTGCTTTAGAAAAGTGCATGTCAGGGTGGGTGGGTGGTTGTAAGTGAGTAGAAAATGCATACTGTATTTTTAAAACACAATTTATTTCACATTGGGTAAGGGTAAGCTTGGACAGATAGCTTGCGTGTGTTTATTATGTGCAATTGTTCTGGGCAGATTATCAAAGCACATGTCATATAGAGCATTACTAGGATGTTATGTGTTATCCCATTAGAAAACCTGACAAAGCCAGAATTGGATGCTGGCCTCTATGTTGGTAGTTTGCAGTGACATTTCTAATTTTCAGACACACACACATACACACATGGAGACACATGGTGGAAAAACATTCTAATCTACTTGGAGAGATGTTTACTTTGGTTTGGAATCAACCCCAGGTTATGAGCACAGCTATCTGTTTCTATCGCACACCATTTCATATTATTATACGGTTGAAAGCCAAATCCAGCTCCTGAAAGACAACCCCACACCATAATCCCCCTTCACCAAACTTTAAAAGTTGCACAATGCAGTCAGACAAGTACCGTTCTCCTGGCAAGTGCCAAACCCTGACTTGTCTATCAGATTGGTAGATGGAAAAGCTCAATTAGTCACTTCAGAGAATGTGTTTTTACTGCTCTAGAGTCCGGTGGCAAAGTGCTTCACACCACTGCATCCAACGCTTTGCATTGCAGTTGATGTATGGATGCTTGGATGTAGCTGCTTGGCCATAGAAACCCACTGGAGGCCAAGAAGTTTGTAGGTTTGTAGAGATTGACCCTACAGAAAGTGTCACACTGTCACTGTCAGTGTACATGGACTAGCACTTTGCAGCTGAGTTGCTGTCGTTCCCAAACCCTTTTTTTTCTTCACTTGGTAGCTTAAAAGTTCTTCATACCTATTAAATATGCTGGACAGGCCACACCCACTCAAATCATAATTTCAACAACCATAATTCGATTCTATAACCAGACTACATCGAAATCACAGTAGTCAAGTTGTGTAGCATGTTATAGAATGCTGAAGAATATGCATAATGCATTGGATAACCTTCTACTTATGCCCAGATTCTAAAGTGTGCGTTTAATGGACACTTTAATATTTCATACCACTGATCATGTTCTAATAAAGTGCATAGAAGTGCAACAGTAGCTTTAAGTACAGGGACACAGGAGACATTTTGAAAGTGTGGGACCAAACTACACAAATTACTTTGTGAGTGATTTTTGTTGTCAATATTTTAGTTAGCAAATAGGACCGGCCAAGTTCATTTCCCTCGACAAAATTGTGGCTGTATACCCAAAATAAAGATTAACATCCTTGCATTTTTGTGTGTACATCCAATCTGTATATCGTTTGAAACCAATGATGTTCATGCTGCAAAATGTTTTGCTCCCTTCAGTGGTTTCGTGTGTATACTGGTATTTCTTACGCAGACTCTGTGAAGGGCAAAAAAAGATCAGCTGAGTAAATGCATTGTCAAAAGAAACAGGAAGTAAATCTATAGCAAGAATTGCTTTAGTATAGAATAACATAGTGTAGTGTGATATGGTTTGGAAGCAAGTGATCTGAAGTGTTTCTGAATTTGGGTCTAGTAACTGCTTTTAATACAACTAACTTGAGTGTACATGTGCAAAATCTGCAAGTCTTAATGTGGTTAATCCAGCAGGCGTCTCTCCTAATGAGCAGTGGCTCACTTAGGGGTGGAAGAGGTTGGGAGTTACCATATGTGTTGCATGGGGATTGTTCGGTTTTAATACATCGTTATTTGACGCCAAGATTAATTTGCAATAAGATCAAAACTTTGTTATAGGTGTAACATTTCAAGACATTTAAGATAAGGGATGAAGTTTAAACACCCAACTACAAATTACTGCCAGTCCAAAACTTTGTTTTAATTATGTGGAACTAGAATTTAATAATCAAGTCTTAAAGTCCACAAGAAGTAGTTATATGGTTAGGTGCAGTAATGATAATAAAAATAATGGTATTAAAGTATGCTTTTTGTCTTGAGATATATTCATTCATTCATCTTCTTTACCCGCTTATTTCCGAATCCGGTGTCACGGGGGTCTGCTGGAGCCTATATCAGCACACATAAGGTAAAAGGCAGGGGGTACACCCTGGACAGGTCGCCAATCTATCGCAGGGCCACGAACAC
>JAOTQW010000017.1:5725313-5742987 GCA_026260075.1 Sisor rabdophorus
TTTTAGGAAGGTGGCCAGGGTGCCACAAAAGGGAAGGCTTGAGTCTATGTGTTTGGCTTTTTTTGATTTGGTAGGCCCCTAGATTGAGCTGTGTGGGTGTACTCTCATTAGCACCTTTCATAAAGCTTCGCACATTCACCAGTTACACTCATACACTTATTTACTCACTCACTCACTCAAACTTATTCACTCAAACACTCACAAACTCACTCACTCATATTTGTTTACTTACTCAGTGACACGCACTCACACTTCCACAACATATTCCAGGTATGTATTCAATATCTGTAATGTATTACAAATCATGGTGTTGGTTTCACTGATATCACAGAGGAAGGTTCTGGTGTTGGTTGCACGGACATAACAGAGGAAGGTTCTCGATACAATGATGAAAAAAGTCAACTTAACTACTTAGCTAAATACTAGTAAGAGTTATTTAAAGCAGGTTTTGCAGAGTTAAAATGTTGGAATTCCTCACATGGAGTTCTACCTGTGTATCTCTCTGTGGGTGTGTGTCACACCATCTCTGAGCGGTGTGTGTGCACGGTATTGAGTTTTGTTGTGTTATAGTGTGTTATAGGGTGCAGGTTTAGCCCTGGGCTGCGGAGACTGACTGCAGCAGGTGTTCCTCAGGTTACATAGCAGCCAGAGGTGAAGGTTTACAGCACTGAACTAAAGATAAGTGAAAGTTATTACTTCAGAACACTAACTACATAAATTCATATAATTCAGTTTCATTTTTTACTATTAACCAAGTAACAAACCTTTGTTGGACAATGTTAAGAGATTTAGGTTTAATGTTGAATTAAACATTTTTGTTGATATTTCATAAAATATAATGATAGATTTTAATTAGCTGATTATTGTATGATTGCCATGTTTGGTTAGAAAGCAGAGTTTGTATTTTAAAATAACAAAGTAATAAACATTTATATACATATACAGGGCGGTACAGTACGGTGGCCTCACAACGACTTCGATTCCAGCACAAGGGTTCTGTGCAAAGTTTATAAGTTTCCCCAGCGCTTGTGTCGGGTTAACACTAGGTACGCTGGTTTCATCCCATAGTCCAAAAACATGTAACGTGTAACCTAATTGTTGCCACACGCACACACACACACTCCTATGGGTAATTTTGAATCACCAAAGCAACCTAATGCGAACCTAGTCCATGTTTTTGGACTGTGGGAGTAAACCGGAGTACCCAGAGGAAACCCACGCAAGAGCGGGGAGAACATGCAAACTTCGCACTTAAAGACCCCAAACCCGGAATTCTAACCCAGGACTGTTCTTGTTGTGGTGTTAACCACTACGCCACCGCGCCGCCCTGAGGTAGTCAATTAGAGGAAAATGTAAGATTTATTAATGACAACTACAGCAATAAATAAGGTTAAATAGTGAATTATAATTTGATTATTATAATAATAATAAAATTACTTTTAGGTATTTTAAGGACTAATATTTTGTGTCTGTTTAGTAAAACAGGAGAGTTAATAAAACAGAACAGGGAACAGAACAAAATTCATTCATCAATAAAGTTAGCGTTCCGGTACACTGTTTCTCAAGGAAGGAACAATAAAAATTTGACTTCAAGGGAAATAGCGGCAGTGATTAAGAATCAGTTTAATTGGCCATTAAAAAATTGGCCTTTTGTGCCATAAAATGTCTTTTTTAAAATCAAATTAAGCATTTAGTGAAACTACATACATTGTGGGTGTAAAAATTATATATAGCAGTTTTATTATAGTAACTTTTTTTTCCAGAAAGGGAATCTTTCCAGTTAAGAGAGTAAATTTAAAAAAGATATTATAGAACCTATATGTAATTTATATTAATATATATTAATAATCTTTGTTTGTTATCTGATGTTTTTTTTCTTTTTAGAAATAAGTTAGCAACACTCACTAAGTCACTGTATTATTAGGTGTTAGACGTATGCTAACTCAGGCTATAATAACTAAAGGTGGGCTAAACATGCAATTTTTCACACTTTCGTTTTACCCTAATTCTCTGGAAAATCCAACTAAAAAATCTTTACGTTATCTGTGTGATGAATAAATTAATGAAAAACACACATTTCTAAAGAACTTAAAGTGACTAATTGTCTGAGATCGGAATCTATGCTATCATATCTGAATCCACCAAATTTGTTCTGCCTCAAGAACATCCTTCTTAATAAGACGCAACTAAAAATTTCAACCAGGAATATTATGATCCACAAATTTTTCTATTTATTCACAAATTGTGCTAATATTTCCAAAAGATTATAATAAAATAAGTTATAAAAAAAATCATTATAATGTCATTTGTATTCTCTTGCTACTATAATTGTCTTTTTAGTGAATAAGTTGAGAACAAATCAGTCCTATTAATTGTAACGAAGTTATTAAATTATTATTAAAAACATATTTCTGGATTAGTAGAATAACTGTGTCTAATATTTTATAAAGTTTAAACAAACCAAACTAAATTAAAAGGCTAAAATAATTGAATCTTGGCATGAAACAGCACAATAATATTTTCAGCCATTTTTTAGGTGGATGTCAAAAACTCTGTGTAAATGTACATAGTTCTGCTTTATCATCAGCATGTTGTCTCCGGGTGGCTGTTTCACCAGGCCTCTATGCTGCATGTTGCTCAGTAAGTATACTGTTTACCCGGTACAGCCAAAGTGCTCGTAAATAAGCCTGCATGACAGACAGAGATGAAAGCCTGCTTCTGTCGTCTGTTCTCCGCCAACCTCTTATTAAAAGGCTTTTACATGTAAACAGCCCAAAGAGGTGTGCTTGTAAAACACAAGTCACCAAGCCTTGCCTTTCTTTGGCTTTCTCCTCACTTCTTTGTTTCTGACTCGCTCATTTTTGTTCGCTGTCGTGAATTTCAGCATGTTATAATGTTTGCTTTACAAGGATTCAGATATGGCCGGTGTGCTTAACCGACACAAACTTTTTAAAAGAAATCATACCGCAATAGCACAATATTAAACATTTAGGAAAAACATAAATAGTGGGTATATTGTGTAATATATAAAAATATTAGGATTGTGTTTTTACTGCATATGTTAAATGTGTAGTGTGCCTATTGATCTTGGAACTACAGTCTAAACTAAATTGACCAACAATTGAAACTTGTGGTAGAAGTAGAGCAGTGGTAATGGGTCTGTTGGGAAAAAATCATCGTTTTGAGATTCTTTTTTTAGCTCAAGTATCAAATATGGGATTGAATTTTGAAATTCTGCTGCAAGTCAATCACCCTGTGTCGAGTTTTGAATAAAAGAATTTTCTCCTATTTTCTTCATGTGAATCACATTATACTACACATACTACTGCAAGAATGCTGTAATTTACTTTTAATTACATAATTACTTATAATAATTTTCTATAACAGCAACTCTTAATATTTAGAGGAGTGTGTTTGTGTCAGATTTTCATAGTAAAATTTTATAAAATTTTAGCCATTTCAACACCCTTATCCAAAGTTACTTACTTTTATCTCATTTAATTATCCAACAGAGCAGGACCTTGCTCAGGGGCCCAGCAGTGGGTGCTGGGGTGGTGCTGGGAATCGAACCAACAATCTTCTGATCAGTAGTCTAGCATCATAAACACAGTTTCCAGGGTCAGTGCTTTTTACTTGTTTTGCATTCAACTTTTTTTTCTCAAACATGACGAGGGGCGGGGCTTAATGGTTAGCATGGTTGCCTCAAAAAAGGAAGGACCCGGGTTTGATACCAAGGCAATGAGTTTTTCTGTGCAGAGTTTGCATGCTTGCTCTGGGTTCTCCAGTTTCGAGGGTGTACCCCTGCCTCTCGCCCTATGTGTGCTAAGATAGGCAACATTAAATATAACCAGACATGGATTAAAAGTATTTTTATGTTATTGAACATTAGAAATTGTTAGCAGATTCTTATTAGCAGATCAAGTCTTTATGTTCTTTATTATCAGATAAGTGTAGCATTTAATGTGCTGTAATTTTCATACCATCTGCATCTCACATTTAACCTTGTACAAAATGTGTTAACTGAAGCTTTTGTTCAGTGCAGAAAGATTCTCAGCACACAGACACTGAAACCGTTTTATAAACTTTAATTTAGGCTATTAATTACATAAAATTTGACTTTTTAATAATTTAACTCTTATTGGATTTATGAAGCAAACTTTTCTATCAATTTTGATGCAACATAATTAATCTGACCTATGAGTGCTGTTAATTAAAAAAAAAATAAAAAAAATTAAAAAGTCATCCAACCGGCAGCACAGCTTTTTTACTATTTCAAGTATGTATTATAAGAAAAGCTTTTATTCTGCCAATCATGACACATTAATCAGTAAAAAAAAAAGAAAACCTAAAAAACCGGTGCGATTGTTTACTCACTTTTCTATTGCTCTGAACATCGACCTTTCACTCACTCCTTCTCCTCTCTAACTGTTTTTAACCTTAAGCTGTAAATGTTGCTTAGGAATTTGTCATTTAACTTATTCATTTGATAAAGAAAGCAGTGACACTCGGTAAACAGGTTTTCAGGAAGCTACAGAAAGACCAAAATGAGTCACTTTGCATCTTGGCTCTTTTTGCACAGCCAATAAAATGGGGAAAAAAGAAAATATCTAGTATGCCTTCAGCTTTATGCAAAAGACTTTGTCTAGTTAAAAGATACCATAATTTTCTTGCACTTTTTCCAACAGGAAAGATTCAAATTGAATAGCAATTTTGCAATGATCCCTTTTTCCTCCAGCATTTCAGAAAAGCGAAAAAAGAGTCTTTTCATGTTTTGGGGTAGGCAAATAAGCTAGAAATTAATGTTGAGTCAGTTCAGTATTTCTGTTGGAATTATTACATTTGTTAAAGGATGTGTGGGATGAGAGTTTGAGACATTTTACCAGTGTTTTTTTTAAATTTAATGTTCTATTAAGTCTTTCTTGTCAGGGTTTTAGCAGATGTAGTAGCTTGTTTGTCTTTTGCTGCTACTTTCCTTTTGTTTTAGATTGGCTGGATGGAGGTTGTGAGGAAGGTGGCGTCAGAGCTTTATGAACTCGTCTCAGGTAAATGATGCCTTTCTCCTAGGCTTTTGTTCAGGAGAGTTAGGGCTATGAAAGGTTTCTGAGGCCCTGACCTTTTACTGAAGCACTAACCCCCCCCCCCACACACACACACAAATAGTAAGAAACTAAATATTAGCTGAATTTTGTGTTTAGCTACACTATCACATTGATTTACTGCACATATTTTGTGTTCCACTCATCAGTGTGTTTGTATGTGATTGGTCCACATTACCATAGAAAGGGAAAGGACCTGTTCACTCACCTGTTCTTACCTCCAGATACATTCCTTGCTTTTTTCCCTATAAGCGGATGTGTTGGCCTTTCAATCCAGGGGTCTGCTTTGAACACAGTACCTGGAAGTCTCTGCATGTGTGTGTGTGTGTGTGTGAGAGAGAGAGAGAAAGAGAGAGAGAGAATCTGTATCAATCTTTAAGTAGTGCCATAATGTCTTGTGTATTTTAGAGGGGTGTGTGTTTGGGGAGGCGAGCTGGTGCCTCTTTGTCAGAGCATAATGAATGTAACTTGTGTGTGTTCAAGGTGAGATCGTCACCAGATGAACTGATTGCAATCTAAAGTCTTCAACCCTCACATATTTGGTTGCAGGGGGAAAAGTGAGGCTCTTCCTCTTTCCTCTTTCTGACTGGCCACAGCGAGGTCATCAAGCACTCAGGCGTGTTTAACATTATGAACACAGCGTATGAATGCATTGCGAAGATTGTGTGTTCCAGCAAGTGTGTCTATAGCACAACACCATTATGTGGCCGTGCTTTAACCTTTGATTTAAGTATGATATGTGATGCCTGTTTTATAAGCACAGGAAGATAAATGAGGAGGACATGACACAGCTACGGTTGAAATGATGTAATCAATTTATCACTTTCTCTATGTGATTTTTAGCATTACCACTGTTGTATTTAATATAAACATTTTTATTAAATTTTTACATTTACATTATGTATTTTTCCTGAGTAATAACCAGTCAAATGAGTACTATACTTAATCTAGAACTTCAGTTTTACCATAAAAAAAACACAGTAGTGTTAACAACCTAAAGTGTTTTATTGTTTCCTTAACCCTCAACTGCTTGGTTGTATAGAATAATGGCGATAACTGAAAGTTGCTCTAGATAAGAGCGTCTGCCAAATGTGAATGTTTGTTAAAGGTGGTAGTGAGAATTGAACACCTTAACCAATAAGCTACAGCGCTACTGAGCTACAAAGATGAGTCTGAAACTGTAGACTATTTCTATAACTCCTTATACATCTACAGACAACTATATCAAAAAATCAAAGGCATACAAGCCCTTGTACATGTAACTACTAACAGAAATATAAATCAATAAAGACAAAAGTATATTATAAAAGCTACTGTTATAAAAAAAATTAACACTTTCACTTTAATTCACTGAAAATCCAGCAATAAGATAAATTGAACATATTCTTTAGTGTAGTGCATGTGTAAAATGGGTTGATTTCATTTATTCATTAAATTTTTTTACTTGGGTAGGCTGACAGCAGAAAGAGGGTAAAGTGCAATGAATTGATGGGCTTAATAGGCGCAATGGTGGAAGGAAGCGGTAGAGGAAAAGAAAAATAGGAGTGCTCTTTAAACAAACATGGTGACAAAAGACTGATGGGTCACAAGATAGTAGTTTATTCTACGTTTTGGAGATTTTTTTTCTGTCTGTAGGTGCGAGGGTAAATCTTAATGCCTCAATAATAAATGACAAAAACGAATCAAATACCCTTAACACCGGTTCTAAATGTCTCTTATTTTATTTAAGCATTTGTTACTCTTTATGCAGAAGTGAATGTGTGCTGGCCCCTTATCTAAATGGAATCTGAGGTTGGCTGTTTATCTAGCTGAAGGCTGGGGTGTGGTAGCCCCCATTATGACGGCTTTGTCATGCTAACCTGTAGCTCTTTGCTGGATGTCCCTCCTGGCTTACCACTGGGCCTTGGACCCATTGTGTGTATCCTGCTCTCCGCAGGACTGTGTCTACACTGCCCTGCAGGGGCAGGCTGGGGGGCATGGCTGTCCACGTCAGGCCTTCAGGCTTATTTTTTGACCTTGCCTGCTCTGTAGGGGAGCCCCATTAGATCTATAATGAAACCCCCTGTCCCCCCTGCCACTCACCCCATACTCAGAAAACCCACTGTCGGCCCCAAGCTCTTTCTATCATACACCACTAGGATCTACCTTTCCCATTTAATTCCACATGAGTTCCTAAATATCCCAGGAAACGTAAAGCATTTATGTCTTTGGTGTTTTTTTACAATTTACATTTTATGTTCTATGTTTTAGAATTCAGTTTTAATAAAATAACACAATGACATGCAGGTGTGTATGCAAATACACATAAAATAAACTGAAATAAGCTTATAGATTTTTTTTGAATAGATTTTTTAATTCATAAAAATCCTGGCCATTCATTAGGTGTGTAGAATTTTATGCGATGTACTGTTGAACACTAAAAGTTGCAGAGAAATAATGGTAGCTGGACCTTTCATATGATCTTATAAAAGTGCCCTAATACATTGTACCTTAAACACTACCATGCTGGAGCCTAAATGTGGCCCAGACATATACAGTTTCCGTCACCACAGAGTGGGTGTGTTATCACTATATCAATCTTGTTTTTTGCCCAGCAGTTAGAGTCACTAGCGTTTCTCCACTTCCCAAAAATCATAGTTAATGTGCTGAAGCAAATCTGTGTGTATTCTATCATTGCCTTAGTCATAAGTTTCCTGTTATTCACAACAGCTACATAGAACTGAGTGAGGAAGATGATCAGATGTTTCAGCCACTAATATTATGGAGTACACTGTCTGTGGAGGAGCACCAGAGGAAGTGTGTGTGTGTGCTATGGGCCCTTTGGGATGTTCATTAACTTCATTGTGCTAATCATACGCCCCCATAATGAAAGGTGTGGTCTTAACCCCTCCTACTCTCCATGGGGCATAGGGTGGAATTTGTTCTGCAGATTCCATAAAGGGATCTAAAAAGAGTGCAGACACTAAAACATATGTCTCTAGCAAGGAAGCCATAACACTCATTCAGTCACAGTGGCAGTGTTGCAGGTCTCCGTCCTGTTCATGCTGACTTTATGATGACCCAGAGGCGTTCTGCAGACAGTGCTGGTCAATAAGTAGCAGAAAGCAGCAGAGAGTCAGCTGCTGTGAAAACTTGGTGTAAAAGCCTGCATGTTGCGTAATAATAAGGAGATATTTGCTCAGGCTTAAACACCTTCTCATGTTTCATCTGTTACTCTTTTGCCCTCTTGACCTGTTACCCCAGCCTGCTCCTTTCTTTTTTGTGCTCCTACACACTTCTTTCACCTCTATTTACACTTTATCCTTACCCCAACCTTATGTGCCCAGTTTCTCATCCCCCTGGCAGTCTCCACCTCTTGCTGTCCCACCCTCGGGCACACTCTTAGCTCTGATGGATTAGGGGACAGAGTGGCTCTATCCTGAGGGCTCCATGCAAACCATCACACATTGATTTACCTATTTGTTTGCCCCAATGTCCCCTGTCTTAATACACCCTGAAGAGTGATGAGAGGGTCAGTGTACATCTAAGCATTAAGTGTGTCAGAAAAACATCTTTTACTAAATTATTCAGTATCATTCAGTGAAAAATGCAAATGTATATCTATACTAAGGACTCCATGCAAATCATCATACAGTGATTTAGCTGTTTACAGTATCCTTCTAAGAGTTAAATAGGTTGTGAATGCCTCAAAAAAGTATCCAGAATCAATCATTTAAATATGCAAATGTTGGTCTCAAATAGGATAATCTCATTTTCATACTGCTAATAAACCTAGAGCCTTCAATGATACCAAATGATTGATAAATAACACTAAACAATCTTTTTAGACTAGTTCAGGAAAGAGAGGACATCTTTACAGTTTTCAAGAAGAATGTAAAAGGTGTTTTCCTTTCCTTTTGCAGATGGATTTAACTTAGTCCTTTTATTTTCATTTGTTTCATTTGAATTCAGCTGTTAGAAGACAGGAGTGGAAGATGCAGCAAGTTCATTTTAGCTATTCATTCTGTGTCACCCTTGCAAGAGGGCCAACAAGTGATAATGTATAGAAATATAGAAAGTTTAAGAAAACATCAAGGTTTGTTTTGCTTTTGGAAAAACTGCTAATTGTTAGGTGTTTGTTCCCAGGGTGCCTTTCCCGGGAAATCATAAGAAGCTGTAATAAAAGGGACATACTTGGCTAAATACCCCTCTATATACCACTCTGCCCCTTGGGAATGCTGAAGCTGAAACTAATGACAGTGGGTAGGACAGGTAGAATGTTTTACCTGGATTTCTAGTAATATTTTTTCATACATGAATTTAAAACGGAAGAGTTATGGGAATTCGAAAATCAATTACAACAAGGCCATAAACACACCAACGTAGGACAATTGGAAGTGTTTTCTCAGTCTGCCAGGCTTGTAGATGGTCGAACATTAACTGGTATTACTTTAGGTGTAATAGTGTAGTGTATTTGTCCTTAACAAGATGGTGTCCAGTGTGCTGTGTTTGTTTCTTGTTGGTTATCAGAGCTGTCTGTGCTGTTATACCTTTTTATGAGCTCTGTGGAATTTACAGTGGAGCCACTAAGGATGGTCTCTCTTCACTCAGCTTTGTCACTCTCTCCCTTCTTATCTTCCCTCTTTCGGTCACCAACCTCTTGCTGTCTCTGAGGCTTTTTTATGGCCTGATCTGCTCCCTGCTGTGGGGGACAGCTTGTCCCAGTCTGGGTCCACCCTGTCTTCCAGAGTTGTGATTGTCCGGCACTAATCGGCAGAGGATTACGACCCCTTTACTGCTCTCCTGGGCTACCGTCAATGCAGTTCATCAATCAATCAACAAGCTAGCTGATCTACTGAATCAATTAATCTTCTAGTCTGCCAGAAGACAGGGTGTAATTTAAGGTGTTTACACACAGTAGAGGCATGAATATTGTTCAGGAAATGCACTCAATTTGCCAGTAAGGGAATCTTGCGTGACCAGATGCATAATTACAGTATTTCTTCATGGAGACGTAGACGTCTTGTCTGCTTCTGTACAAAGCCCAAGCATATATCTTTTTTGAGTCTCTAGGAAACAGAATTACAGTTACAGTTTTTTATTTACTGTTTACATAACCATAAATGTCTCCAATTGTAAATTTCATATTAGAAAAGTAATAAATAAACAGAAGAAAGATTCAGTTCCAAGCAGACCCCGACCTTGGAACCCTAGGCTAATTTAAAAAGGAAATGCCTGTGGAAGAGCAAAAGATGGTATCATACAAACAGCAAGCGTGGGAACCAGAGAAAAAAGAAAAATCCCCAGACAGAAATTTCAAAGAAAAGAATCATAATGATGATCTTCCTTGCTGCGGATGTTCCCATTTCACATACAGTTCACTTTCGTTCTTCCTTATTTCTTTATCACCCACTAAAGAATCCCCTTTTTCTATCCAGTCCTCAGGTCATCTAAGACATTGGGCCCTCAGGTAAAGCATGACCCCCTTCCCCCCACTGCTCAAACCTAGAGTCCTCCATTAGTGCCGATTTATTCACTGCCCTCCCCTTGCAGCTTCAGGCTCCAGCTGTGGCGTTTATTTGGGGTTTGTTTGGAGAAAGGACCCTCTTAACATCCCACTCAGTGCAAACAAAGTGACGTCTGATTTATTGAAATTAGCAATGAAGGAAATGCACTCTTATAAATCAACTGCCTTACTCATTCTCCAGTCCTTTATCACCTGCCCTGGCCTGTGCTTAAGATTCCGTCGAATCCACATTCATTTGGACAACCACGAACACACATGCTTTTTACCTAGGTGTAGAGATCATCAGGTGCCAATGCAATAGTCTGTGAAACAGCTTTAGCCTAGCTCATGGTCACCGTTCTCTCTTTAAGCTCCAAACCTCTTAACAGCTTAGCTCCTCTTTATCAACCTCCCTTTCTGTCTTGGCCTTATCTCCAACTCTTTCTCTCATTTTCAGCCCTCGGGGTGCTGAACAGACACAACATGCAACCACAGAACTCTCTAACCATTCTCAATAGTGTTATCAGTTAGATCCAAAGTCGAAAAGACTTTCTTCAAATGGAACAAATCACCTCTATTTACCAGGTACACTTGCCAAACTAAGACCTAAACATCTTTATCATTATTTTACCTGGCTCAACTTAACTATTAATTCAACTGTGTCCGTATTTGCACATTTTATAAACACAAAAGAATAATCCATTACAGTATTTGTAAATAATAGTTTCCTGTTTCACATAATAGTGCATTTCTTTACAATCTATGTTCAAACATTGCTCTGGAGAACCAGATGTTTTTAAATAGTCTAAAGCTCCAGGGAAATTTTAGAGGTAGGTTTTTGCAAATGTTCTCAATGTAAGTTTCTGCATAGTATAAATGTATGGTCCAAATGAAAGGGACTAAACTCTACAATTGCCAACACACTCAAAGAATACAGAAATAAAATGAAACAAAAATATTTTTTACTTGTCATTTACTTTCTGATAAAAGAGACTGGTGTAAAAAACACATCTTTCCCTGTTCTATTTTCTCACTTTCTTTCTCTCTCATTCTGTTGTGTTTTACACAGGTTTGCTTTCTCTGCCATTTATATCTTTACACACATGCATACAGTATGTGTGTATAAATGTCAGAACAATGAAGACAGATCAGGTGGCTCAGGGTTGGGGTGCGTAGGTGAAGTGAAGTCGCTTAGATTACGTGGCCATTCGTTGGGTTTAATCAAGGAAGGCCTTGTGCTGAAAAAATTTGTGGCCACCTTCTTTAATTCATCTGTCCAAGCTACGTCCTTGGGCTGTCTCACACACTAATGAAACAGTTCACATCCAGTGAAGGCCAACAAGACCTAAGATATCACTCTCCCCTCCTCCTATAGTTTCTTTGAAAAAGTCTGACTTTTTATAAAAATTGTATCCATTTTACAAAATATTTTATTCAAATCCATCTTGTAAATGATTTTGAAAGGTTTCTTGCTAAAAAATACTTTCATTAGTAATAAAAAAAGTGATTGGATGAGGGAAAGGTACTAGTAACAGGGCAAAAAGAGATTTCCCCAGAGAGCAGTTTTTGCCTTGATGTACTCCTCAGGGAAGACGACCCCTCCCCTCCCCTCCCCTACCCAACACACACACACACACACACACACACACACACACACACACACACACACACACAATCGGCTTGAGTCACTTGAGTAAGCTTGATAACCATGGCCCCTTCTGTTGCAACCTAATCAGAGCTCAAGACGCTCCTTTATTTAATTAAGGATAATTAGCAACTGTCAAAGAGTGAATGGGGTACATTGTCCGAAAGAAGGTTGAATATTTAGTACTGGAGCTTAATATGTAACCACAGGGGTAAAAAAGAAGGTTTCTGCGATTACATAATTCAGGGTTTATTGTAAGATAGCAAAAAACTGCCTAGTCAGGAAATGTAGTGTGTTGAAGTATGTGTGTGTGTGTGAGAGTATGTATCCTAGCTGGTGAAAGGAACCTGTAAAAAATGGGTAATTTCTCTGAAACTTGTCAGTGATATGTGTGTGTGTTGTTATGTGTTTGTGGGTCTGTGTTTGACCTTCTTGTGACAGCTGAGATACAAATGAAACATTAGTCACGTTTGTATCAACCTGCAGCCTTCATCATGGCAAGAATATGACTATAGCAGGAGATGGAACAATCAAATACAGTTCGCACATGAGTGTGCGTGTGTGTGACCATACACACAGATACGCACAGGTCACACATGCCTACATGAGTGTGCATGTGTGTGAGAACATACACAAGATGCGCACGGGTCAAAAGCGATGCTGACACAGGCATGGTTTGTTCATTTGCATGAAAGAATCTAAAATACCATTCAGGAAAGTCACAAGGAGTCTCCGCAGTTTATACCCTACACACAGAACCTGGTAGCAATCGATTATCTTTAGCAGCTGTTGTTAAGACAGGTGTCTTCCCTACATTTGCCTCATACATAAAAAGAACTACAGGAATGCCTGCCTGCTTAAAGCTTAACATTTCTTCCTTTCTGTTGCGTTGCTTTGTTCTTTTTGACTTTCTGTCTCCTGTCTCACCTTGAGAGCTGAATTTGGTTTCAGCTTTTACTGCCTCTAAAAGTGGTGCAGTGCTCTGAAGACCTTTAACCTGTACATTAGGAATAATCGGGGGTCAGTTAGTGCGAAGCTATTGTGTGCAATGAGGGCTAATCCTTTCCTCCTTTAAGATTTAGCTTTGTTTAATGTGGCTTAGACTTGTACACATGTCTTCAATACATTACTTTATTAATTAATTAATTATTTGGGCAAAATGAAAAAATAATGAAAGACCTGTACAGAATAGTAGCATGGTTACAATGGTGATATCGTAGCTACTACAGCATACTACTTAGTGTGATATAACTGTTATGCAAGAATTTTTTATTAACAATAAATATTAGGTAACTACTATTTTACAAACAATGCGACCAAATATCCTGGCTCTTAAAAGCCCTTATGGTGTGTTTACTAATGTTTTTAGTTCCATGGAAATGTTTAATTTGTTTACTGGTTTTACTGGTAAAACTACATACCAGTACAGATATATAATTTTCCTTTACAATACACAGCTCATTTTATTATATCTAGATCTGATTAAAAGTTTTGTTAGAGTGAGTGTGTGTGTGTGTGTGTGTGTGTGTGGCTTTTACTGTATTACCTCACAGACGAGTGGCCCTGAAAGTTAATCCCTTCTGTGGTGAATAACGGTTAAAAAAGAAAGACGGACACAGAAGGTGTGTAAGGCTGTGTGTGTGTGTGTGCTTAAAAAAACAACAGTGACTGAAATGTAGCAGCTTTCACTGGCCTTTAACCGTGTGTGTGTGTGTGAAGGGAAAGAGGGAGTGGGCTAAACGTGTTGAGTTACCCAGCACAAAGTAAGAAAAGGTTCAGGATAAACAATAGCGGCCGTTAAAGCGGACAAGACGAGAGTGTGGTGAGTGTGTTGTGTGACCCCTGACCTATCAGCTGTCGTTTTGCTTGCTTTCCGCACGCCGCTGGCCGACAGGTGCCACTCTAATGTTTGGCAGTTTGGGATGGCTGGAGTGACTTCACAAGGACAGGGTCATACACACACGCAAATGTACACACACAAACACGAACGTATACACGTGTACATGAACACTTTCTTTTGATGCTGTTATAGGCTTAGCAACACATGCTAAAAATACAAAGGAAAGCAGGTGTTCGTGTTCTGAACACTTTCAACCTCTATTATCCGCAGTGTGTTACGTAAAGTAAAGGGAGTGTGAGTGAAGCCCACATTAAGTGTGCACGAACATGTACACACACTTGGCAGGCATCCAGCGAATACTACAGCTCTGAGTGATAACATTTTCACTCTCACCTACCGATACTGCCAATAACAAATACTGCATCATTAACAATAGTTCTGGGCTTTAAAATAATTCACAGCTTTTATTGATGTTTTTTTTCTAATACTTAATAAGACTGTGTCAATAATAACAACTAAATAAGTCAAACAACAAATAACTTAAATCGATTAAATAAAAGAATTTGATAATATAAACATCCAACAAAAAAAAGTTGATTCTATTACATCAGGCCTTGCAGACGAGCAAGATCTAAAGTGAACGGGAAAACCGGTTCAACCGGAGACAAAGGCTGCACACTGCCCCTACTGTATGACATGCAAAAAAATAAAAATACAATATGCGATGCAAGAAGCATGTCAACATTCATAGAATGCATGAATAAGTTCCTGGATATCCTGCTCACACAATGGACACTTACCATCTCATGAGTTTATGAGAGAAACGAGTAATACTAAAATATTGGGGCAGTGGTGGCTCAAATGGTTAAGGCGCTAAGTTGTTCAAAAGACCAGAAATGCCTGGGTTCAAGCAACACCACCGCCAAGAAAAACCTGGGTTTAAGTCCCACCTCGCCAGCCAGCCACTGTTGGGTGCCTGAGCAAGAACCAAAACCTGTCCTACTCCAGGGGTGCTGTATCATAGCTGAATGTTTGATTTGACCCCCAACTTACTATAATAGGATATGTGAAGAAAGAATTTCTTTGTGCTCTAAAGTATAGCACAAAGTCTAAAGTATATGACAAAATAAAGACATTTATATTCACATATTATTATTATATTTCAATTTTGCTTCTCAAACAACCACTGTTTACAATTTTGCTGAGCAGAAAATCGTGTCACAATATGGAATCCTAAGGCAGGATAGGTAAAAATAGTGTAACAACACAACTGCTTATTTGTATAAAAGTGAAAAGTCAACACAAAAACAATTATTATTATTATCTACTGAAACGGGAAATATTTTCATAAACATTAACTAATCTCAATACAGATGTTTTATCCTTTTGAGTGTGCTGTTAATAAAAAAAGATTTTTTGAACTGCCAGACAATTAGAATTATCAGAATTAAAACTTTTCTGTGTGTGTGTGTCCTGTGATGGTGTGTGTTCCAGTTTGTGTGTTTGTGTCAAACAAAATTAATTTGTGAATTCAGCTGCTGGTGGCACTCGGGCAGCTGCCGGTCGACATACACACGTCTCCGAGATGCTGTTATTGCAGGAGAGCTTTGGTCAGTGTGTGGGGTAGTGGCAGGGGGCTTTGTGTGCGTGTGTGTGGTACTGTCTTTGACACCTTCATTTGGCCATTGCAGTAATGATCTGGCTATAACTACTACATTATTGCATTTGATCAATGGATTTTTTCTTATCCAGAGTTTATACAGACTGAATTACATTTATTTAAATTGTTTTAAATGACTGATGATTCAGTTGATTCAGGGTATGCTTAGGGGCCCAGAGGTGGCAAATTGGTGCTGCAAATTAAACCCATGATTTCAAATACCATAAAAAACAGGTATTACACATTAACTCCCCTCAATGAAACAACCATCACTGATTATGCTGATACTGAAAAATAATGACCGTGGTATGATGAAGGAAACTAGAGTGTAAGAATCGTGTTTAGAAACATTGAGGTGGTAGCTAAGTGTTGAAAGACTGCTGGTCAGCTGATCATGGGTTTATTTTGGAGCTCCACCAAGCTAAGCTAAAAAACTAACAATAGATAAATAAAAGTAAAGTAAATGTAAGATACTTTTCATGTTATATAGTGATACAACCTTTATACGTTTCAAATAAAATAAAAAATGTGATTGTGTGTGTGTGTATATAGGTTTAAAAAGGTTATATTCATTCTTTGTGTGTGTTTGTCCGTCTTTATAACATCTGAATCACATATGGATATGAACTGGACAAAGACATTTAGATTTACTAACTGCCAACAGGGAGATTGTGGGTTCGATTTCCAGGACCACCAAACCACTACTGCTGGGCCCATAAGCCAGGCCCTCAACCTTCAACTCAGTTGTATTAATTAGTAAGACATAAGTCTGGATAAATGTGCCTGCCAAATGCTGAAAATGTAAATATATGTGTGTGTGTGTGTGTGTGTGTGTGTTATAGAGAAGGAGGTCAATGCTTCTTCAGAATTTTGTTATAGTGAGTCACTCTAATGATTGCAGGTTTGGCTCTGTGACTTCCTGTGTTATTAGGTATGGGCTCAGTCTACGTGTGTGTGTGTGTGTGTGTGTGTGTGTGTGTGTGTGTGTGTGTGCAAGAGTGGCGTCGCATTGCCTCTTAGGGAGGTGTGTGAGTCATTCAGGTAAAGGTGTTTTTCAAACAGAGTTACAGTGGCCAGTCAAGCGGTCTCTGGATTTGTTTGCCTTGGGTTGTCTTCTTACAGCAAAATCAACAAAGGAATTAAGGTTTGAAGTGTGTGTGTATGTTTGTACTTTTCAGCTTTCTGTACTTTCTGGTTTTCAGTTGTCACAGTCATATATAAATATGATGTGTTATTGTATACTTATGCATGCTCTCTCTCTCTCTCTCTTTCTCTCTCTCTCTCTCTCTCTCTCTCCCTTTTTCTGTGTATGTATGATTCAGTGGTAGTAGATGAGTCTTTGAAAGACTGGGACATCCGCCCTTCCCTGTCCTGCGGGTGTAGGGTCTGTGTGATTGTATGTGCCTCAGCAGTGTAGTAATTACAGGCCTAATGTCGACGCTCAACAAATTAGAAGATCACACACAGCTCTTCTCGTTCTCGCTTTGTCTCATTCTGTCTCTCTCTTATTCTCTGTCCCTCTATTTCCTTTTCTGTCACTTTCTTATTCTCTCTCTGCATTTTCTTTCTTTCTCTCTCTTCCTTTCTCTCTATTACTTATCCTCTCTCATTCTCTCTCTCTCTCTCCCCTTCTCCTTCCCTTTCTCTCTTTCTCTCTCTCTCTCTGTGTCAAATAGATCAAATATTGAAATCTCTCTCAGATTATACTTTTTTTACTGCGTACAAATAGTGTTTAAATGTTCTGTGTGTCCAGTTTAAAGGAAAGGCATGTCTTTTTTTAATCCAAAAGTTGTTACTTTGCCCATCCATCCATCCATCCATCCATCTATCCATCCATCTATCTTTTCAATATTCATCTATTCATCTATTAGTTTATTCATTTATCATTTTTTTACCCACCCATCCATCCATCCATCCATCCATCCATCCATCCATCCATCCATCCATC
>JAOTQW010000017.1:5756963-5771216 GCA_026260075.1 Sisor rabdophorus
TATATATATTTCATAAAATTTTTATTAAATGCTTAACATTGACATATATTTAAATACAATAAATATTTATGTACATGTTATTAATATTAATATAGTATTTAAATATCAGATTTAAATTTTTTTTTAAAGTTACTTAAATTGTCAGTTTAACTTATCAGGAAAAAATAAACTTGCCCACTTTGTGTGTTCAATTTCTCGGTTTCAATCTTGGTTTTGATCTTGCAGCTGTCCTACACAGAGAATTAAAATGACAGCTTGCAGGATTTGCGTCTCTTTACCCTTTGACTCATAGAAATAAGACTTTATTAATAGATAATTTAAATAATCAATTATTATATTATTATTAGAATTATTTGTATTCTCTATTATATATTAAAACAAAAACGTTAATAAAATGGGTTTTTATTATTATAGAGACGTTTCTACAACATATTCTGCTGAGCGGGACAGGGTGTCTTTACTCAGCCTGTGTGTGGGACTATCTTGGGTGGGAAGCGTTTGAAGCTTGTTTGTGCTGCTGTGGCCCCTTTTTGCAAAAAAAAAGTTGTGATTCTTCCGCTTTTGTTCTACTATAGACAAACACACACACAAAGTTATTCCCTGGGATGTTTTATAGACTCTGACGCTTTACAACTCTGATTCCAATTTTAGCTCCATTCAGACGCGGACACAACTTCCTTCCTCTGTCGTCCGTCTGTGAGGGCTTTTGTCACAGAGTGGCAAAAGATGAAAAAGTGAAATTAAATCTTTTAAATTAAGGTGAAAATAGAGACAATGAATAAATACAATAATAATATTTCATATATTTGTGTGTATGTTTTTTGGTGAAATTTTTCTAAACAAAATCCTTTTACCTTCTTCTGGCAACTTATATCTTGTGGATAAATTTCTAAGATTGTTTTAAAATTTTTATTCTTTTATGTATTCTTTTTTTTTAAGAATTTCCACTTAATTGTCCACATTTTTTCAGTTTTTTTTCTATTACCTTTTTTGACCTTTTTTTTTTTTACAAATTTTTGTCTTACTCTCAGGCCGCCTCTCAGCATAGTTCTGTCATGTTGACCACTGAGAGTGCCCCAAACACCGCCGACCAAGTGGACCCAAAGATGACTGTGGAGGAAGCTGACATGTCCAAATGGACGGAAGCTGAGTTTGAAGAGAAGTGCACATACATAGTAAAAGACCATATGTGGGATGGTGCGGACAAGCCAGATATTCCGCGTGCCCAAACCTCGCTGCCGAGAAACCTGGCATTCAGATATGCTTCTGATTCTAAAGAGGTACGGTTGTAATGAGTCAATCATGCATCACACACTAGCAGACTGGCCAATTCATTGCCTGCAGCACATTTAGGTTTGTTGTGTCATAATCATGTGTAGTACTGTAGACACCATCTGCTTGTAAAAAAAAAAAAAAAAAAAAAGGACCTATTATTAATGTGACAACCCAAACTGATGCAAAGGTGTAAACTTATCACCCTAAGATGAACAAAAACTAGGCTTTATATATCACGTCTTCCTTTAAGTTTGTGTCATTTCACATGCTTTCGTAAGCATCACGACTCCTATATCATCAGTTGTCTGTTATCTTAGACAGACAGTGATGTCTGTTGTAGTGACTGTGCAAACTTCCTCTTCATTTGAAGCAAGAAAACCTTTGAAAACCCTAAAGTGCTGTACTCAGATTAGCTGCATAGATTTTTTTGTCTTATCTATCCCACAAAATAAAGGGAAAATATGGGGGGAGTGCAGATAAAAGAGAAGGTGGAAAAACTGGTGAGAAGGTGCTGGCCAAAAGCTTAGGAGCCAAACTAAATCTCTGTTAATGAGTTATCAAAAAGACAGCCTAATCTCCTCACCGAAACAAGACTGCTGTAGACTTTCAAGAAATGTGAGGGGATTTCCTACTGCTTTATCCACATGGCTGTTTGTGTTTCGTGGTGTATATGGAAGAAAGGTGGTGGGGGAGGTCGAGGGGCAGTTTGAAGAGCAGATCTTGGTCGAGGAGATTAGATTGAAGTCTGGCTGTTGTAATCCAAAAACGCCAGACAGCACCGCTCTGCGCCATCTGCCTTTGGGCTTTTTTGATGCCATTTTTCTCAAAGGAAGAAGTGCAGGCTGTAATCGTAGGTGTGGATTTATGCTTTGAGGGTTGTAGTAGCGTTTGATGTGGTAAGCATGAAGGCCTGGTAATGAGTACAGGAGGGAGGGTCGGGGCACTTAATGAGAGGTGAGAGAGGACAAATGAGACATCTTTTTTCAAGCTTAAATTGATGTCAAGACAGACTCTGGTTGACCCCTGACTTCCTAAAGCTGTCAAAAAAGTTTTTCAACAACTACTGACTGCATCTTCTGAGATGGCTCCTGTTTATGAATTTTTTTAATGTCAACATCCTCAAAATAATACCTCGTAAACTTTTCCTAATTTTTTTCTCCCTCAAGGTGATTGGCGTTGTAAGCCGTGAGTACATACCAAAAGGAACCCGCTTTGGGCCTTTAGTGGGTGAAAGTTACACAGCAGATAATGTCCACAAAGATGCCAACAGGAAGTACTTCTGGAGGGTGAGTTGTTTTTCTTTTTTTTGCTTCACTTTCAGTAAAGGGGGAGCAAAGAAAATACAAAAAAAAATACATGCGAATAGGTCACTTCCTGTTCCACTGAATTCCTGCGTGACATAATGGGTGCACAATGTATGTGAGAGCAGAGCATGCTTCCAATAAATATGCTGAGTTAGCGTGTAGTGTTTTGAGAAGAGAGTGAATATTCATTCCGTCTTGTGTTATTTCATTTTGACTGTGCTGTTTCTCAACGTCAACAGAGGGCGAATGATATGACAGCATAATAAGTAACTCAAGTTTGGTGCATTTTGACACAGGAAGATATCAATGAGCTGCATCACAAAGTTTGGCTTTTTGAAACCACTGTCTTTGTCACCAAGCCACTGCCAGTAAAGCATGGGGTGTGCTTGCACTCTCTTCCCTGCCTGTGGCTTTCAGCTGCTGCATAGAGATGTCGTCATGGTGAATGGCAAGTCATCCTTGTGCAAGCCATACCATGACCGTAAATTTATTTATTTTTGCTCAGAATTGTTTTTGGTCTTAAGACCACAGAGATCCCCGTGCGGAAAAATGCTACACTTTACCTGCTAAAAAACATTGGTCTTTCCTACGTTACCGGAGATTGGTGTAGCACTGACAAGGGGTGGTGTGTATTGGGGGTGGGATAGTACAGTAAAATGTGTAGCAGAACATAATATTGGTGTCACCGAAGAAAGCCTTGCTTCTGATGTCAAGTCTTCCTGGAAATGGTGAAGTTAGTACAAATAAGACTACACTACCCAAACCAATCTGTTCCACTTCATAAGCCTGAGAGTGTAAGTGAGTGTGTATGAGTGAGAGAGAGAGACAACATGCAGATTCAACATGAGAGTGTGAGTATTAGTGGGGGTGTGCTTACTCATTGTGGCGTTTTATAAGAGATAGTAGCATTAGTTTCTTCCACTTGTCAGCATGTTCATCTCAAGGGCAATTGTTTAGACCAAATTGGGGATGATGCTGGATATAAAAATCATTTGCCACTCATTTGAGTTTGATTACTAAATCTTTGCTTTCCATTTGCTTTTTATTAGATTTATGCAGAAGGACAGTTCCATCACTTTGTAGATGGCCTGGATGAGGAGAAGAGCAACTGGATGCGCTATGTAAATCCAGCCCACTCACAGCTGGAGCAGAACCTAGCTGCTTGCCAAAATGGCGTGAACATCTATTTCTACACGGTGAAGGCCATTCCTGCTGACCAAGAGCTGCTGGTGTGGTACTGTGCTGACTTTGCACACCGTCTCAACTACCCTCCTTCAGGAGATCTTAAGATGCAAAATCATAGTAAGTAAAACCAAATTAAGCTTTAAGCTTTACAGTATAATAATAGTTAAGTTGTTTGTGTTGATCCTGGAGATATTTTCTTGGCCCTTCTTACTTCACTATGAACTAAGAGGAAGCATTTTGATTTGGTCAGAGTCTGTTATTATCATACCAACAGTATGTGCTCTTATCCCTTTCATCTCTTTTAAAAAACACAGAATTCCTTGTTTTTTGTGTCATGTTTCTAGCACAGTAATGTTGTCTGTAATTACACAGAGGAAGATGCTTTTGGCCATCATCTTTTCTTAGACACATGTTCAACATAAAAGCTAATTTCTTACACCCGAAACGTTTTTGCGTTTCAAAGCTAAATTCTTTGTTTTGAGATACAAAAATAGAGAGTAAGAAAGAGAGAGAGAAAGAGAGAAAAATGCATAGAGAAGGAAGAAGACAATGCTCAGGTGTGGTGGGAACAGATCAGTCTTGGTGACTCCGCTCCCCTGGGTCATGCGCATACCCTCAGGGTATAAGAGTCTGGTCTCCCCCTGTGAACTCCATGCACACACACAAAGTAGTATATAATTAGGTTTTCTGACCTACCTGCTACCTGAGAAAGTAAGAGCAATATCTTTATCTATTGCTGTCTCTCAATCCAGAGTCATAACATGAACATACGTATAGCCACTGCACATATGACTCAGTATAATGGAATGGACTGAGATGACTGGCAGGGCCTCCCACATGGGATTGATTTAGAAAAGCTTGAGCTGTCTCAGTCTATAGTTCACTAAACTTTTTCTGCTTTCTGAAGTAAATTGCTGCTTCAGCCAAGCATACTTCTAAGGCTCTTCAACTGGCCGTATTTTGTAATGTCTTCTACTCACACATGCGTACACAGGGGAAGTGCAGACAGATCTTTGGCGCAACGCCATAATTTATTTGGCACTTTAAAAGAGAGTCAAAGAGAGAAAAGGAGAGAGAAAAATGCCCCATTGACTACTTGAACTTCCTGGCGGCAGGGCTGTGCTGACAGATTGATATCAGTTGGGATTGCTTCCCTGTTTGTTTTGCACAAGTTCTCTAGGGAGGACTAGGGAATGGTGCTATCTGTGTAAGAGAATTGGAAGGGGGAGGTTACTGATAACCTCTAACTGCGTTTACACATTGCTCATGGAGCAGAAGAATGGCCGCTATTAGAATGAAGAGATTTTATGAAAGGATTTTATAAACCAGAGCAGAAAAAAGACTTTGCTAAACTTTATGTAAAGGTCACAGAAATGTAGCAGGAAGTGATATTTCCTTTGTAAAGGGTGGTTGTTCAAGAAGAAGTGTACCAAAAATAAGATATATAATATAAATAATAATATAAATAATATATTTTATAATTCAAAAGATTCTGTAATTAAACCTGGATAATCAAAAGTCTCATAAAAGTCAATTATTATTATAAACTTTTAAAGTTTGGTTAAGAAACAAAAATGTTTATTTTGTTTTAAACAAAGTAATGATCTTTTAATCTTTTGAGGTGTGTGGGGTAAGTAAGTTGAAGGCTTTGTGGCTTCCTATTAGTAGGAAACTTTCAATCATTTGCTGCCACATCCATTAGATAGTATCAGTGCTTTGAGCAGAATCCAGCCTACTCCACCACCCTGGCTGGGATCTGCTGTCATGCCCTACATCCTGTGTGCAGCCCCTACATTAGGATAATCAGTCAACCTGTCTCCCCTAATTGAACGACTAGGCTACTTTGTGTTTTGAACCTTCTTTGCTTTGGGAAGATCTATGAGCCTTTTAACAATGGATATCCTGTGGTAAGAAGCCAGTAGTGTGGGGAGGAGCCCATTATCTTACCTAGCCCAGAAAATAAAGACTGTATGGTTAATTTTCTAGTAGTGGACAATGATATCTTTAAGATGTAGGTGTACAGAGTAAGCAAAAGATAATAGTGATGTTGAAAATTCTTTGGAGTCTAACATGCTCCTTTTTTATTTGTGCCTTCAGAGCCTGTGTCAGAGGAAAAACCTGAAGACAGACCTGTGAAGAGAGAGCATACCGTCTCAGAAATTCTGAAAAACACATGGCGGGAACCGGCAAGACCACCGCCCACACGTCCGCACTGCCCTGTCAGCCCTGACAGACCCATCTACCCCCGTGTAATCTACCCGATCCGCCCACAGCCTTACCCTAAAGAGGATATTATAAAATCCAGCTCAGGTATTTGTTTTGCAACCCGCTCGCCTGCACTGTCCTCAGCCACCCCTAGTCCATCAGCACGCAGCAGTCCTGAAACTAGTCCAGGAAGCAGTCCTATCCCAGCAGATGCCAGGGATTCTCTGCCATTCTACAGTGGCAGTCTGAGTCACTATCCAGGCTATTCCCCACCTAAACCCCTTCCCTCATTTTACCCCAACCCACATTACCTTTTTACTCCCTACTCCATGAGTGGAGCACCACCAGTTGGAAGTGTGTTCTCTCGCATGTATCCCCTCTACAACAGTTTACTGACTCCCCACATGCCTCTTCCACACACTATGCTTCCACCTGAGGGAAGACGTCATTTCCTGCTTCCACCCCACAGGGATGTCCTGCTTCCACCACCCAAAAGTGCCTTCTCAAGGGCAACAACCCCAAAAGACAAACCACTGCATGGGCACCCTCATGCCCCTGTCAGTGGTTCTCCCACAGCTGGTTCTGCTGTCTCTGTTGATCAGCAGCCTGCCAATCCAACCTCAGCTCAGCCAAGCAGCCGACGTTTAGATGAAGAGGCAATCAATCTCAGCAAAATGAAGCGAGGCCCTGCAGGTTACAAGACATTACCATACCCGCTGAAAAAACAGAATGGTAAAATAAAGTATGAGTGCAACGTATGCAGCAAGACATTTGGACAGCTCTCGAACCTAAAGGTAAAAACTCTTGGTCTATTTCTTTTAGTTCTACACACACACATCTTCTGTAACAAATGGCACTCTGTTTATAACCTAGCTCCCATGCACTATTTTCAGGTGCACCTGCGTGTCCATAGTGGTGAGCGGCCTTTTAAGTGTCAGACATGCAATAAAGGCTTTACTCAGCTGGCCCACCTGCAGAAGCACTACCTGGTCCATACAGGAGAAAAACCCCATGAATGTCAGGTAAGATTAATTCTCTGTTAACAGCTGTGTTAGAAGGTTCTTTACAGTACTAAAACTTGTTGTTCTTTTTCAACAGGTATGTCACAAGCGTTTCAGCAGCACAAGTAATCTGAAGACCCATCTAAGGCTGCACTCAGGTGAGAAGCCTTATCAGTGCAAGCTCTGCCCAGCTAAGTTTACACAGTTTGTCCACCTTAAACTACACAAACGGCTGCACACACGTGAGCGCCCTCACAAGTGTCCACATTGTCACCGCAACTACATCCACTGTTGCAGCTTGCGTCTTCACCTTAAGGGCTATTGCTTGGCTGCTATGCCTTCCCCTCACTGCAGCCTTGATGAACTGAATCGCATTAATGAGGAGATTGAGCGCTTTGACATCAGTGACAATGCTGACCGGTTGGATGAGATTGAGGGTGTTGATGTTGAGAGGCTAGTGGAAAAGCAGATCTTCAGTATAATTTGTCATGAATTGGACCTCAAGGCGTCATACCATAAAGGGAGCACTGGAGATTTGCTTCCTCCATCACATTCATCTAGCACCTACAACCTGTATGAGCCAGGCAGCGAAACATCGGTTATCAAACTGCTACCAGTGAAGGTCAAACAAGAGACTGTGGAGGCAATGGAAACTTAGCCTCAGCTGTAAGACAGACACTCTTTAATACATG
Organism: Sisor rabdophorus; assembly: GCA_026260075.1. NCBI lineage: Eukaryota > Metazoa > Chordata > Actinopteri > Siluriformes > Sisoridae > Sisor > Sisor rabdophorus. Next base: position 5,764,626 of record JAOTQW010000017.1, read on the forward strand.
TTGAATCTCAGCCTTGTTGGTTCGCACAGGTGTCTACGATCCTTTTTAGAAAGGGACAGGTTCACTTTCAGGGATTCACCATACTCAGGGCTAATAGACACTGTTCCAGGTCAAGAGTGGTCCAGTGTGTCCCTCATTTTCATTAGAGACAATCAACTACTTCGTTATTTCATAATAATATTATTGTTGACATAATTGTTATTGTTATTATTTTTGCTATTGTTATTACTTAATAATATTTTGTTCAGTTTATTATGCAACCTTCTTAATTTATTGTCAATGTTTACAATGACTGGGTAATTCATTGTAATTCACTGTTCGGTGTGTTTTCTGTTGTCACTCTTTTGTACATAGTTTCTCTCAGCCTGTGTTGGTTGGTTGTTTGCCCTTTAATTGTGATAAACTAATGAATACCAGATTCAAGGAGCTTGCCTTGATTCAGGGTCTTTTGTATTTCAATGCAGATTATTTTTAAAGTAGCTCTTTTTAGGAACACTGTTGTAATACATCCATAACGGAATTTTGACAGTGCCACCTTTACCAGGTCTTAAATGCTCGGGCAGAGGGTAGGGGAATTGCTTTCGAATATTCCATAAGCCTGTCCCTAACTACTAAAGAGCACTCTTCATGTAACACAAAAAGGGCATTTTGTATTTCGTTCAACAACTTACCTCAAACTGTGAGTGTGTGTCGTAGGCTGTGACTGTATTCAGAAGGAAGTCAAATATATGATATTTATTGTTTTTCTACTTGAAGAAGAAACCAAAAGACCCTTAAGTTGAGGTCTATATGTGGTCCAAGAAACCCCCCAAAAACAAAACTGAAGCCTGGTAGCATGTAGCACACTGGCTATGAAGCTGAGAGTACTTGCTAATATATTGGAGCAAGGGTTTGGAAGGGTGGGAAGGGTCTGGAATCCTGAGCTAGTTACCAAAGTCCACTTAAAGAGCAGTGAGTGTTTATAGTACTATTAGTCGCCCTTTAGATATTGTCTGTTCTACAGATTTTTGTTGTTTGACCCTTTTCTACTCATGGATGGCACAAATCAAAGTGCCTTAGTCCTGATATGCACTGGTTGATCTTCAGTTGTTGTTTTTTTTTTCCTGTACAGTTTGTATTTACATTTTGAAGGTCATAATTTTGATGTCTTGATGACTTTCTTTCCCTAAGGCACATATGTGTGCTGTAAAGCAGTAGCATTTCTTAAATTCTGTTCTGAAATGACCAAAGTCTTCCCCTTTATCGTAAGCTTTAAATCAAATGTATAAAAATAAGAATGCAAAAACAACTCTGTCACTCTGTTTACATACAGGTTTACATAATTATTTAAATGCAACTTGTTTCAATTGTAAATTATATAAATGTTCACTGACATAATAAAATGGTCTGTCTTGTAAAGATCCAAATATATTTGCTTATATAAACCTATTTAATACTATTAATATATTCCTGTATTCTGAATTATAAATTCACTCAATGAAAATATTTAAATAATTTACGATTAAAGCAAAAGGACAAACCCTGATCAATAATGACACGATTGTGCAATTTTAGCTATATTTTGAGTAAACTGACCAGCTTCATTTCATATCACTGAAATTATAAAGAAAGGAATTCATTACTTATCATTTTCTTTTTGTTTTGTGCTGACACATTTTCATTCTCCCCAATATTTTATTACTACTACTTGAGAAAATATGTATTTACATGGTAACACAAAATATTCCACTGTCTTTTGTAATCATGACCTAAAATAAGTCACATAACTGGCAGACAAACTAATGTTAAATATTTTCTTTTTCTTCCATACCCTCTTATTTCCTAACTCTGGGTCACAGAGGTCTGCTGGAGCCTATCCCAGCGCACATAGGGCGAACACCCTGGACAGGGGTACACCCTTGACAGGTCGCCAGTCGATCACATGGATGAACAACCACAAACACTGAAACTCACTTCTGTGGGCAATTTACAATCACCAATTAACCTAATGTACATGTTTTTGGACTGTGGGAGAACTGGAGAAAATGGAAAGCTTCTCAGTATTGAGAAGCTCAACAATCAATTTTAAAGCACTTTTGTACGTCGCTCTGGATAGGAGAGTCTGCTAAATGCTGTAAATGTAAATGTAAATGAAGAAAACATACAAACTTTGCACAGAAAGATCAAGCCCTGTTCTGTACCTGTCAATTCATGACCAATGGAATTCTACTAACTTATTTGCTTTTTATAACAGCCAAAGTGACCAGCAATAAGGGAAATATGTTTTTGTTACTATAGAAAATTTTTTTCCGGTCCTTCTAGGGTACAAGGTCAGAGGTACATTTGGAAACTCTTTAATAAACAACATAACACAGAGCATTTTTTGGAGAGAATTGTGCAGCAATGACTGTTTATAGTTACTATGATGTAAGCGACAACAGGAACTAAGCTAAATGTTCCACAACAACCTGTTCCTAAAAACAGCTTAAAAGTCTGACATCAAGAGACACGAGAGTTTACAGCTTTTTTTTTTCCTATTACAGCATACGTTCAGGTGTAGTTAAATGCCGAATGTCAAAAAACAAAGCCTAACTGCTAATTGGTCCATATTTTCAACATCACAAGGTGATGCTTGTTCTTACATCCAACATAAGCTTATTGAGACAAACATTGTTTTTTTCTAGAAAGAATGCTCGTCTTTCAGGGTTCCTGAAAATGTTCCGGAAAACAGCCACTGGAGTCTGCACTTACGGTAAACAGACATTGCACCAAAGAATTTTTAAACACTGAATGACACAGTACAATCAACAGTGACTCAAAAAGACCCAGGGGGGCTTTCTGTAATGAACCGCCCATGCATCCCATCAGGCCTGAAGTGTGGCCATACACATTGAAGAAAAAACAGATGGGAAACAGGCCCAAACACTTAGGAGGACTTCAGGACATCCGTCCTCAACAAAGGCCCTGCATTTATATAGGGCAGTATAAATTCATTATACAGGCTGTTTTTCAAAACAAAACGATTTAAACCATTAGTTTATGAAATAAGGGAACACAGCAGGTTCTTGAACTGGTGTTCTGTTTTAAAGAAACGGTTTCAAAATGTTATCAAAATTTTAAAGATCTATGTTTATCTAAGTTTAGAAAAAGGTTATTGATATCAATAGCTACCAGATTAGCATTGTCTAATTTAGTGTAGATGTGTAGATTTATTAGGTAAATTAGATTTTTGCACAAAGACAGTGGTCTGTCTAAAATATAACACACACCAAACTAAAAAAGGCAATATACAAGTCAGATTTTTCTAATCAAGCCTATTAGTTTTACCACCAAATAATGAACTTTACTGCACATTTAATGATTAATAGCTGTTATCATGAGCAACTAACAGAAAAGTAGTCGTTAGGCACATTGTATCCAACCCTTTTATTAGCCAGTTAGTTATAAGCCAGTTAGTAAAAATGTTGTTGTAAATCTAGATGTTCTGCAAGTTTCAAAAATTGACCCGGGACTCATTCTCCCCTTCTGTTCATTTAGTATATTAAGTCATTTGTTTATGGAATTTGGAGTTATATGTAGTACGCAGTGCAAAAGATCTTTGTCATAGTACTGCAACGGGCAACAATATATCCACCAGCGTTAGATAGGGCAAAACCCTGTCAATACAATGTTTGTGCATGAGGTACATAGTGGCACTGACAGTTCAAATATCAAATATCTCAGGAGTGATGCAGATAAATTATATTAAAATAGAGAGAGAGAGAGAGAGACATACAGACAGAAGATAGATTGATAGAAATTATGAGTGAATTATGGGTTCCTTATTATGAATTATGGGTTTCCTTATTTCCTGCCAGCAGCAACAGCAGTGGCAGTAGCATGGCACTGACACCACGACAAGAAAAACGTGCCCTTTTTAAATACTAAACATTATTTACTTTAATGAAGATGTCCTGGAGGATGTTTTTGAAGTTAAATTTACTAATGTTTGCAACACATGGCTGGCTTTGGTGCATGTTACAGGAGAATAATGATGACAAACCTTATTATTCCGATGGCTCATGACTATTTTCCAAACATGTAGCGGTTTCACATTCAGCTCTAAAATTACTTTCAATTACCCTTTAACAGATTGCAGTTGCTTTGTTTTTTTCTGGTTGGGGAATTCAGATGCTTCCATTTTCATCTATGCCAAGTCTTGTGTTAGTTCATTGTACAACAAATTATAGTCTTCCTTTTTTTCACAGCCAGCCCGGAGCCACAAACCACACGTCCAGCCTGCTTAACAGGCAAACAATTACATTACAAACACATACTCATACACTCTCTCCTTCACACACAATCAATGCACTAATTGTTTATTTTGACGAAAGGCAGTTTTTGTAAGATTTCTAAGAAATGAGAACGATGACTACTCTTGGGTAAAAGAGCAAGGCCTAAACAAAGAGCACAGCAAATTGCAAGGACTTAAATGAAGAGGCCTCTTGGTCTGTCCTCTCTTCCAAGTGATCACAGTATCTTAGAGCCCCTCAGCACCTGCCAATTAGGGGCCTGGGTTAATGACAGGTTAGTTCTGGCCAAGTAGTAGGGAGGAGGGGGTGGTGAAAATGAGAGGGCCTCAAAAAGGAGAAGAGAGAGTTTTGCTGTTTGTGTCTTACTTGTCTAAGCCTCATTACACTACTTATATCCAGGTGTAGATGAAGAGGAGAGAGAGCTGCAGAGAAGTAAGTTCCTCTTCTAACACATCATATAAGTTCACAAGCCATGACTGGCTATAGACTTCCAGTCATCACTATTTTGCTTTTTACACTCCAACATTAGTGACAACTGACAGGGTGAAGGCACACACACAGGGTGACCTGAGGCCTACTTAATCATTACATGAACTTCAAAGAGTGCTTGTGGGATAAAAGCACAGTAAGTCTCAGCGCTCACGCAGGAAGAAGCAGGGCGGGTCGAGAAAAGGCACGGTGCAGAACGTATGGACACCTACGAGAGCAAAGAGGAATGACAGAGAAAGGAAGAGAAGGAGGAGACAGCACTCTCTGATCTCCTTCAGTGACGGCTTTACTGGAACGTGAGCAAGCCAAGAGCAGCATTACTTAATGAACTCATAGACGAAGACCTTTGTTGTCCATTACAGTGCAAAGAATAGGAACTACACTTATACACCTCTTACATACATATTCATCTACTGAAACTGTTTATTTTTTCCCACAGTATGAAAAAAATTGAGACTGTGTAATGACTAATATAAAGTAATTGAAGACGTGTAAAATTTAGGCATAAATCAGTGTTTTATTTGTGAAGCTGTTTCACATGTTCACCATTATGGGTGAGTGGGATGTACATAATAGTTTTAATGCATTGCACACTTGCTGTTTATAGCTCAGTTTAGCTCCAAATCCTACGCAAGTATTCAAAGAGGGGAAAGTTAATTATTATATATACATTTTACTAAATAAACCTATTTGCATTTATACATTCATAAAAAACACAAAACCTCTACTTTAGACCTAAAGATAATGAACTTCAGATCTTAACCGAAGGTTTTCTTGAAGCTTTCCTCATTGCCGCTACATTAAATCTTGCAGTTCGGTGGAATTACATTCTCCGTGTGCTGGACTTCACAAGTGAGGTATGCATTCTATCATACATGTAGCTACTAATAAAAAAGGTTCTGATGAAGGCTAAGACCCTATCATTAATTGTCTTTGATCACAACTGTAATGAATCTCTATCTTTACAGTTTTAAAAAAAAAACAACAAGTCTGTTTAGTAATGCACAGATCTTTATGGAATCAATTCTGCATCTTTACCCCAAACTTCAGAATTAAAGTGCCGGCATTTTTTGTTAATACAAAATATCGTTTTAATCATATAATAAGCATTTTAAGCAGCGAAAAGACTAAAAGCAAGACACAGCATTAAAAAGAGAGAAATTAATTGAATTGCATTTTTTCTGAAAAAATGTGACGATTTCAGTGTTCATGTTTTAGCAGATTAATTACCATCAATTAAGTGCACAGATCTGGAGACCACTTAAACAAAACTCCAGCTTTTCAATGTCTTCCAGTCAGCTTGTGAGAGGTGACCCGGTGTGGTTTGAAGTATTTACTCTCCCATCTGTTGGAGAGTGTACACTCACTTATTCCTATAAGCGAATAATCACTTTCAGCTGCTAATCGTCTGCTATCCGTTCCAACCTCCTTCGTCACATCCGATCCAAGCGAAATAAAACACAAACAAATGTTGCCAGCCTAAACAGTTCAGTCTAGTGACTGTATAATCAGAGCGGTTTAAATATTTTGCTGTATCATCTGTACTGTATTAAATTATTATAAATCTCTATGTGAAGTAAATCATGCTGCAGTTTGCTTGAAATACATCTGGAGTTAACCGCACCAGCAGAGCAGACTCGTGTTTATAAAAAAAAATTAAATAATAATAATTGAAGAAAACTACTATATTATCATTATATTTGTAATTTAGATTTGTCTTTATTTTTTATAATTATCTTAGCAGTTTATGGGCGGCGCGGTGGCGCAGTGGTTAGTACCGTCGCCTCACAACAAGAAGGTTCTGGGTTCGAATCCCGGGCTTGGGGTCTTT
>JAOTQW010000017.1:5800225-5834214 GCA_026260075.1 Sisor rabdophorus
GCAGCCGAAAGGAGAAGAAGAAGAAGATAGTTAAAACAAATGTTAACTCCTAACTGTACCTGCTTCTATATATTTAAAGAGCAATTACAATTACAATTTTTATACTTTGGATTTAATTATTAAAAAAGAGGTTAGGTTGCCTTTATAGCCTTTATAATGCATGTAATTGCATGTAAATATAATAAAAAATTAATAAAAAAAACAGGTAAATATAAAAATCTGTAAGGTTTGCTTTCTCATGTTTTTTTGCCCCATTCTTAAAGGTCCGTATTTAGCATGAATCTATCCAGCCTCAAAGTAATCCATATTTGCTGAATTATTAGTTACGTAAGTGGAAACTAGATGAAGTGTAACATATGTGCGGCAGACACTTTTATGAGTCTAAAGCTGGAATGGGATTTGAAACATGCTATGATTCATGTAGGGGCCAAAAGACATTAAATAAGTGTTGTTAGAAGCCACTGAACTGAAGCATACTAACTCTATTTACTAGAAGTGAAAAAGAAGTGAGTATGGATGTTACTTTCATTTATTAAAGACATTTCCGCCTGGGTAACTTTCATGGAGTCAGAATGTGACATGCTGAGATCATATACGTGTGTAAAAAATGGTACGTGTGTAAAAAATAGTATTTTGTGTGTGATTTTAACACTTAGAACAAGCAAGCAGTTGTAAGAAGTAAGGATAAATTCAATAATTGATCTTCTATACCTGCTAATTCCCTAGCTCATGGTCACGGGGTCTGCTGGAGCCTATCCCAGCAGACATGCGTCTATGGACTGGCAACACTGACATGTTGCCAGTCCATAGACGCACAAGCAATTTAGAGTCACCAATAAACCTAATGTACATGTTTTTAAACTGTGGGAGGAAACCGGAGTAGAAGAAAACCCATGCAAGCACAGGGAGAACATGCAAACTATGCACGGAAAGAGAGGAATCGAACCTGGGTCCTTCTTGCTGTGAGGCGACTGTACTTACTGTTGTAAGAATAGATGTTATAGTAAATACTGTAATATAGTATGGTATACTACAGTGCTACAATTAATTAACTCTTTAGTAAATCCTAAAGTATATTATAGTATTCTAGGTTGTTCTACTAATAAAATCAAAGTGTCAACTCTGAGAGCTAAGTCTTAGAGAAGTCCTTTTCATTTTACGATTCTTCTTTTCCCAAATTTTCAGTACATTTTGTGAAAAGCGAGAGGTGAAAAAGAAGGACGGACGCAAGCCAAGATCAGCAAAGAGCTCGGCTTCCCCGACCTCGCAGGCAGCAGGAGCCTCGCCTGTTGATTCATTTTGCCAGGATCCTTTCTCGCAGTGATTATAAACAGGAAAAGTGATTAAATGGGAATTTTAAATGGTTCTTAAATTGAATGTGGCTAGAACTAATAGCACAATTACTCACTTCCAAATAACAAATAAAGCTTTAAAGTGCATAGTGTGCTAAAGTTACCAACAGGATGAAATCAGGCCTTGGATTCCAGTAGACCTTGATTTGAGCCAAGCATTTTCCAAGCCACAACTCTCGAACCTTCTTCCAGGAGCTCAGAAGTACCAACCCACAAACCTCCACCACATAAACTCACGGCACATGCCGACTTCTGCTTCCTCCCTCTGCCACATAAGCTACCAATCACTCCTCCATCAAACGTTTTTAGAGATTTGCAATTAATAATGTGGACTATATATTCATCGGTTAATCATTCCGTTCTTTAAGGCTGTAAATTTTTGACCAGAGCCAAAATGAACACTGCAGTGAACACTTTTCCAGTCTGAAAAAAATATTATTTGGTTTTAATTTCAAGGTTTCCTCATCAGACATAAAGAAAGCCAATTTGTTTAGACAGTGACGTCATAACACACTAGACGGATTCCATTGCAGTGACTGGAGCACAGAGATAATGACCAAGTGGCTGAAACTAGACCTCTGTAAAAGAGCTGAAGGAGCTGCGCCACAGTAACGAGCCTCACGCGAAAAAGACAAGGCTATGAAGTCAGACCCAACATTAGGAGACTGTTAACATCATCATGAAGCACTTTAGAGCTTAGAAGACATCAAAGCACCAGAATCTGAATGCTGACAAAGAAGTTATTACAAACGGTCCAAAAGTCCAAAAGACTGGAATCGGGCTAAGAACAGTCTCTCAATTGAGATTTATCCTTCAGTTAGCGATTCATTAACTATTTAAACTAGTAATTAATTAAGTGTAGGTTTAAAATAATTGCTTGCTATCAAATTTTGTATCACATTCATGAATCATTAAGCAATATATAATGAGGTGCATCTAATTGATATTTTCTAAAGAGCAGGCACAGCATATTGGACATACACCGAGTAATCTAAATTATCGACCAATATATATGGAGATCGATTGGTTTACTGCAATATTTAGAAGACCTTTACGCTAACTTTTAATCTTCTCTACAGAATAACTTTTATATTTACCCACTCATCATGCTATGTGAAAGAGTGCATTTGTTTCATTTCCTGTCTCTGACATAAATGTTAGAAAAGCAGAAATGAATCCAGGCGTAAACCCTAGAGTGTTTGTCTGTAGCCGATAATAACAAAAGCAGACGTTTAAGAAAATTTTACCTAAAGCACTACAACAAATCCCAAAACATGCTGTACTTTGCAGTTTATTTGTCTCAATATCTAACCAATTACAAAGCCCTTTGTGCCACTCTTTGGGTTTTTAATAATTGTTGGAAAGGATAATTTAGGTTCCCAAAGGTTTGCATATCTTCTCAAATCATAATCTGAAAACATCTCTCTGGTAATAAATAATGAAGAAAATCATCACCCCTGTGCTTTAACTATCGATAAAGTCTAAGGACACTTCACCAAAAAAGCCCCAATTTTGATCGATTAACTCCGCCCTCTTACACCAAGCTGCAGAGGTCAAAGTTTCTGTGCGATAAAAGCTGAGACTCAAGCCTCAGGCTGTTTTCTGCTGCTCCCAATAGACGTTGTAGACCTTGGTATTCCCAAAATGTTTGTGACCTCCACCCCTTTAATGCAAAACTAAACCTCATCCCCAAGCATGCCATGCTACGATCTTAGCAACTCAGCAATTTCAGCACAGGCCGGACGCACTCTCAATCATCATTAGAGGTTCGAGTGGAGTCCTGCTGCCCTGGGCTTACTGCCAGAATGCGTCAAACTTTCCATGAGGGAAGCCACAAATCGGAGTGGGAGGGAGGGGGGTCACAGGGATTCTCTGTAATTTAAGACCCTTGCTCCATTAGGAGAAAGTAAAAGAGGAGGATACTAAGACGAAGTCTATAAAAGTGTGCAACTTGCTGAGAGTAAAAGACTATGGCGTATTTGTTCAAGTGTACTAATAAAGATTTATGATGGTATTTGAGGACAGGAAAGATAGAAAGTATGCTCCTCAGAATTATGGCTTTTCCTAAATTTCCATTTTGAAATGCCCCTGAATTTATTTTCGACCTGCACTCTTTTCTAACATTTGTAGAGCAATCTGTATCTGATAATTGAAACTAAATAAGACCTGAGCTCATGACAGCAACAGGGGTGATAATTTTTAATATTCAGCCAAATGATTAAGATGCTCTCTAAGATGGTGCAGAACCTTCCGAAAGACCGACGAGTTACTAGTGCATTCATTTGTTGTGAAAAATATTTCACATTTCGATAGTAGACCATAGACTACAGAATGGGTAGTTCTGGTGTAGGAGAACAGCTGGACTGAATCTGTCGCACTGATTAGTCCCGCTCACATGAGTGAACCCTAATAGGATCCTGATAACCCGAATGCGGGAAGACTTGCACATCCAAAATCATTAGCCACCCACTTTGAAAGATCTACAACACATATGAGACACATGATATCACTCTACTTATTCAGCCTTTTACTGCTTAATTAGTGAAGAAAAAAGATGCTGTAGCAAATCCCACACCCCTGTTTTTTAAACACACACCCCCAAAATGCCATGAGCGTTTTTCAACTTTTGGTCCCATACACATTGTAAACCACTGTGAATATGAAAGAGAATGACCCAACTAAAACTGTTATTGCACGCTGCCCAGTTTGGAGACCGCAGACTGGATTACACAAGTGCTAGACACAGCAACAAAAAGAAAAAAAATGCTGTGAAAAAACTAAAGTATGTTTTTAATTTTATATAGTAGTAAAAAACAGCCTTCAACACTCAAATCTAGCTTCTGAAAATAGAAAGCGGTGATGATATAGTTCTGAACATCATGTCTTCCTGTGTAGTTAGCATAAGTGCATAAGTTTTGGGCTGTTTTAAAGGTTTTGCACAGACACAGACACACACACACACACACACATTGTAAGTGGATTCATTTTTGCGGGCTCACTTTTCAGGACACCCAACAAGTCTGGCTACATGAGGCCTTTTTGAAGTGTCCATCTGTTCCGCTGCACCAGCAGTGTTTATTTCATTTCTCAACTCGTTTAAAAGCGAGGGAGAGACAGTAGATTCCTTTAGAGGATGCAGTTACCACCACACACTTACCGGGACTCTAGCTGCTGACCACAGATGCTTATTCAAGCATTAGTGTGCACAAGATGGGGACCCTGATTGAGCTTTTTTTTTTCCAAACAGATGAGGGCCCCCTGGCTAATCGATATGCATTTCTGCAGCTAACTTAATGCGAGCATAATTACAGGCTGAATGCATTTGAAGGCACACTAAAGCTAAAGTGACCATGGATAAGGTACAGATATAGAAATGTTTGTAAGTGAAAATCCTTTCAAATTGAAATCCTTTCAAATTGAGCTGAGTTGCAGGTAAAATGAACAAGCTTTCAAAATTAATTGAATTTAGCTAAAGTTTCAGGTCTATTGACTTAATACCACCATAGTTCACAACATATGAATAAATAGGTCTGTCGGCATTGCAGACTTTATATGCTGGGATATATTTCATACTCTATATGCGGGAGGCTTCTTTAGCTTCCTACTACTTAAAGAATAAAAGCAAGGATCAGCCTGACACTGACTGATTAAAAAACTATGTATAGAAACCGACTGATGATCATTTTTAGCTGAGTGTGAATTGACATGACTTTCAAAATGTCACATCATAACATGTTTGAAGTCATTAACAAGGCTGATGACAAATACATGACCTCGGCTCCCTCTGTGATGTTTATTTATGAGCTAAGGATATGGTGATGACAGATTTAGTAAAGGCTACATTCTAACTTAATTTTTGTTCAGACCCTGAATCCCCCAACCCACCCACCCACTCACCCACACGGACAGACACATACACACACACACACACACACACACTTTATAACATTTCTTATTCTATAGACAGTCTTTAGACTAAAGCAATAGTTCCAATTAAAAACCTCTCCTTATGTTTCTTTTCTGGTGAAAATGAATGGTATTTATTAGCTCTACAAATGCAGGTGACCATGTGGTGGGCTGAGGTGAAAAGTGAGTCAAAGATCTGAGGTAATTAGAGGAGAAATAGCTGGAGATATTATGGCCAAACATTCAATGGCCCCATGAGTGTTGGCATGCAAGGTGCCAGGGGGCACCCCAAGGCCCCCAAAGCTCCCTTGATGACGCCAGCTCAGAGTTGGAGGGCTCCACAGGGAGGCTTAGGGAAAACAAAGGGCCATGCATCCAGTTCTTTAAAAAATAGATGGCTTCAGGAAAACCCCTGCCCATTGTTTTGCTTCCTACATTAGGGCTCATGTCAACAGTCTGGGCTCGCGGCACGTGTGCCTCTATTTTCACTCTGCCACTCCCAGCCAGACCCCTGACCCTGGAATGTTTGGACAGATTGTTTGAAATCCTGCTGTGCTAATTTACTTCTGTCGCATTAACGGGTGTATTTGTAACTCCCCTATCAACGCACATACACATGTCTATTCACCTGCAGCTGGTGGGGTTCGAATAAACAATGTGTAACAGGTTTTAATATGACCCACTTTGGGAGTGACTAAGGTCACAGTAAACACCAACTTCCCTGGATAAAACACTCAATTCGGGTAGAAGTCTCCGATAGCAGACACATGCAAAATGTTATCAAAGGAAGCCGAAGCCCCATCCAATAATCCCAAACGTTTCTAAAAAGATAATTTATATGACTGTAGCTGTGCTGAACAGAACAGCAGATTCAAACAAGTCAACCTGTTCGTACTAATTATTCTGGGATATTTGAATAACAAGACTTTCTTTTACCATTAGACATTTATAAACAGGTACCACAGCAATCCAACCTTGGGGTTTTGATAGTTTTGCATCTAAAGTTCTGGTTTGGAGTTTTTTTGTCTGTTTATCACTTAGCAAGGGGTCTCCAATTATAAAGGCTTTTATTTTGGGTTGATTAACAAAGCAAATCTATTAGAATTATAGTTTGGTAACCTACCATCATCCAGATACATTTGGTCAAGCTCCTGTGGTTCTTGTTTGATGGTAACAGGCAGTGCAGGGGAGTCGTGCTCATCTGCTAACAGGGTGGGTGGGCTTCCTCTTGGTTGGGCAGGGCCAAAAGTAGGCAGATAAGTGCTTTCAGCTGCAGTCCCAGGTGTTGAGGGATGGGAGGTGGGAGAGGAGGAAGGACTACTGTTGGGGTACAAAGGATGGTATGAAGGGCTGCCAAGGTGTGGACTTCCTTGTGGGTGTTGCAGTGCAAGGGAGGTTGGGTCAGGAGAACCAGGCAATGCTAGCCCATGGTGGTTGGGAGGATTTTGCATGGATGCTGTACCTCCAGGCATCGAAATAGGGCTGTTGCTTAGGCACTTAGGAAAGGGTACAGGTGAAAGGTCATGAAGCTTAGGACTAGAGCTGGGGGAAGAGCATAGGATGGCGGTAGGGCGAGATGTACAGGGGGCATAGCTGGCCACCATGCAGGGCTCTGGCTCATCCAAAGGCATCATCGTAGGCAGTCTCTGCTGGCCAAAGTAGGGATTTGTGTGTATGGACATCCGCGACTCATAGTCATCTGCCGGCTCTGTCTTTATCATTGGAACTGCAAGAGAAGAAGGGGGGCATGCAAGTGAGTAGGAGCTTGAACAGTTTCTTAGGTAAAAACGTATGGAAGTAAGTAAGTAGAAAAACTGGTGTGTGTGAATAAGAAAACCCTCTTGAAAGAAGTAACTACTTTCAATCTAACGAATTCTGCCATTTTAACGGAGAATGCAACACAAAAAAAAGAAACAATTAGCCATCAGGAATATCGCTACAGCTGGCTTAAATACTAAATTCCTCTTTAGACTGTTTTCCAGCTTTAATGTGCTATTAGAAGGTATACTGATAGAAAGCAAGCTGCTACAGGAGTGTTAGACTCCATGAGTTCCACATTGGATAACAAAATGTTTTCCTAAAGGGGGAAAAATGGGAATGAAATTGATTTACATTTGATTAGGTACTTGGTGCTGGTTAAGCGGGTCTGCTCAGCATGTGTCTGCAGAGGCTAAGGAAAAAGAAAACCGAAAAAGTCAGCTGAACAGACAACTCAATTTTTATTGGTTTTCAGAGTTCCACATTTTTTTACTGATTGCAGGAAATTTGTTTAACTTTCCTTGCAATTTAGGTTTTAAAGTAAATGTTTATATCCAGTTTTGTGCATCAAAATAAAACTGAATTTGCAGTGCTAGTGTAAAAACACGCAAAAAAACACAACATTTGACTGAAATAAACACTAATGAACCCAAGCAATTTATTTCAGCCTTATCCTGTTCCTTGGTTGTTGGTGGTCCTACCAAATAGATCATTCACACCCGTGATCCCCAGCGCTCCATGGATTTACGTCATTGCTGTCTGCTCTAAGTGGCGTGGGAGTGCTCTGGGTGTCCCCCGGCACCCTGCTTGGTGCGAGTCAGCTGCTCCCATGATCTCTGGCTCTCCCTAGGCACTTCCTCTGAAGAGTATACACCTACCATCCCTGGCCTGGCTATTGTTTGGTGCATTTCGAGTGACATTCTTTGCCTAAAGTTGACTTGGGATAAATATATTATTATTTTTTTTATTTTACAAGAAAAACTGCTGGACTCAACAGCATGTAATACACTATAGTCAAAATGCAAACTGTCCATGTTGGCAAAAAGTTAAAAAAAATAGTCGCAACTTTATTTAAATATTTAGTTATATGTGGGTTTTTGGTGAATTTATGTCCTAGATATGATAAAATGAAAATACTCAACTGCAGTGTACTGTATTTTTTTTTCGTTTCACTTTGGGATTTCTTTTTAATACCACGTTGCTTCTATTAAAGTCATCAGGCCTGGTGTGGATGTTTATAGAGTGAGACTTTTCTCTTGAGTTCAGTGAGTACATATTGTACATCAATGTAAAATGCGTTAAAAAACGATTAAATATCTTCTTGATGGAGATTTTCTTGCTGTCATATGTTAGTCCCAGTTAAGGACAGGAATATTACTGCTTGTAATTCTTATCTTGGCTTTGCTCACTGCATTTGTGCAATGGCAGTAATTCTTACAGAAAAGAAAAACGTGATCATTAATGGTTTGAATGTTAAGTCACCAGAAAATATTATGAAATGTCAAAAACTTAGTTTATCACCATATGCTTTATATTCCAACAGAATGCTCAAATCTGATTTGTTAGGACGCTTGATGGATTTTAACAGAAACTCATTCTTAGTCTGCAGGATTTATATTTGTGGCCTTGTTTAAATGTGTCATTGTTTTTGGAGTGACCAAGCATAATATATGGCTAATCCAAATACCAAATAAGAAAAACATGTTTAATTGTCTATAGGAATGAAGTCCAGTTTAAGTGTTTTTATACACTTTAAATTAGGGGTTAACAAACTTGGTCCTTGATGACCGGAGTCTCTAACTTTCTTCAAGACAAATAGTTTAGTCTTCTTTTACATTTAAAAAGAAATGTAACATTTATCACTATTGTAACACAAGTCCTTTTTTGCAAGTTTTGAAAGAATTTAAATTTAAATTTAAATTAAATTTAGAGTAACATTTTTGTTTCATCATTGAACTGTGATGTTTGGGAAATTGTTTTGCTGTGACAACATTCCTTAGGAATCACTGTTGTTGGTTAATTTATAGGTGATCAATAATAGATACTTCGGGAAGTGGTAGCATAGTGGTTAAGATGTTGGAATGTTAATTGGAAGATCACAGTTCGATTCTCAGCACTACCAAGTTACCACCACTGGGCCCCTCAGAAAGGCCTTCAATGCCCAGTTGCTTGGTTGTATTGTACATTTAACAAAGAATAATGTAAGTCGCTCTGGATAAGGACGTCTGCCAACTGTCATAAAGTGGCATAGCTGAAACACTGCAGTCATTTGCAGGTTGTGACAGAAGGAAAGGATGAAGGAGTCTCCGTGTGACACAGGTGACTCTTAATTACGTCACAAAAGCTTAGTCATACTGACAAGCCCCCTGGCAGGTGCAATCTGCTGTTCAATATGGACCAGTTGGTTGTGTCTGTCACCATCCCAAAACCACGCCAGCTCCTGCTCTGCCAGCGCAAGTTCTAGTTCCACACAATCACGACAAACAGCATGCTACCTCAAACCTGGCATACTATCAGTCCCTGTACTTGGACCATCACTTCTCTTGACTCAATCAGAACAGAATGTCTCGATTTTTGAAGATGACCAAGGTGAAATAAGGGAGACGTCTTTGAGAAAACCTTTTCATGGTGTTTGTTAAAAAAACCAACATCTGTCCTGCGTCTGTTTTCTCTGAAAAAAGTAGACCTATACATGTGTCTACACAAGAGGGTCAGTGGGTCCTGGAAAAATGAATTGGAACTGGTTTTATATTGCTTAGTCATGTTTTGGTTGCTGGACAAAGCCACAACTGGCCAAATCATCAGTGAGAGGTCATCAAGCTTTCAATGACACGTTGTGTGTTTTATTTGAACCCCTGTTTTCTGCACATTGCTTAAAGAGGTCCTATTGTTGTCTGTGGTCATTTTTATTTCAAAGCTAAAATAAAAATCCTATTCAAAAAGAACCTATGTAATTTATCCTTCTACTAGATATTATACTTGTTTAAAGAATCATTCATTCATTCATTCATTTATTTATCTTCTATACCCGCTTATTCCCAAATTCGGGGTCACGGGGGTCTGCTGGAGCTTATCCCAGCGCACATAGGGCAAAAGGCCGGGGGACATCCTAGACATGTCGCAAGTCCATCACAGGGCCACGCATAGAAGAACAACCACACCCATTCACTTCTATAGGCAATTCAGAATCACCAATCAACGAGTATACTTGTTTTTGGACTGTGGGAGGGAACTGGAGAAAACCCACACAACCACGAGGAAAACATGCAAACTCAGCACCGAAAGACCTCTTGCTTGGAAATCGAACCCAGGACCTTCTTGCTGTTAGGCAACCGTGCTAACCACAACACCACTGTGCCGCCTGCAAAGTGAATTTAATTCTCCAAATTTTAAATATTTACTTCACTTTCCCTAATAGGGACATTCTTTTCAGTTCTATGTGTTTTTAGCTGACTGCAGAAAACCGATGACCCTTAACATCATCTGTGATTTATAGCTGACTAATAAAAGTCATTTTATTTACTTCACATACTTGAAAGTCCATGTTTATTATCATAATTTTTTTTCACAATATTGCTCCAATTATAATTAAAAGGTAGTTTTGTAAGAAATGGAACAAAGAGGCTAAAACGGACACCGCCTTTGTAATAAACACCACCCTTATAATAAGCCAGATTTTTAAAGAGGGTTGTCAAGGCTCTAGTTATTAATAGCACTTGATATTGTGTAGGAATCTTTTTAGCTTGTAAAAAGAAAGGGATTCTGAGAAACAACAGCTAAAGTGGTCTTTCCTCCGTTACAGCCCTTTATGTGGTTAGAGAAAATGTCTCTTATTTGAAAGACACAAATAAGATGCTGCGTCACAACTTCTGCAGAGGATAGAGAGAGAGAGAAAGAGAGAGAGAGAGAGAGAGAGAGAGAAAGAGAGAGAGTTGTTGGAAGCGTGATTGGAAAAGCGTCTCTCACGTCAGGAGCAAGAAGAGGGAGCACGCACACACACACACACATAGATTCCAGTGAAACACACAAATTCACATACCTAATACTTATTTTAAGTTACTTTTCAGCACTGGATTTATCTCTCCTATATTTATTTTTATATCTTTTTAAACATTTTTTAAATGAATGGAAATAATTTTAAAACTAACAAGCATTATACCACCCAATAGAAGACATATTTAACCGTAATGAGGTGACATAGCTGGGTTTTAAACAGAGCAGGTAAGATTGATATATTTGGGGGTTTTTTAATCATAGTGAATTCCTGATGAATGGAACAAACCATGGTCTTTTCAGAACATGTTTTTCGAGCCTGTTCATAAATTAGCAGGGGGAAATTCTTTAGTCACACAGTATTATTCAAATAAAATGTGATTTTAACAATTACTCTTGTATTATTGTGTAAGTTTTGTGTTAGATTTTGAGAATTTGAGATTTTACCTGTTTTGAGTTTACATTTAAGAGCAAAGGTAAAGAAAAATATTTTTGGGGAGGCAGGATTTAGAAAAATTAAGATCTTTCTTTTGTCATTTACAGTCTGGGAGTGAAGGGTGCAAATTCTAGTATGAAAATCTGGTTTCATGAGTACATAACAATAGATAAATATTTATCTTTTTATATATATATAATTCAGGAAAGTGCATTGTGTTCCAGGTATATTTTCGATTTATTCATTTGCTTGTGAGTGTCTAACACCTTTTTGTTTTTTTTCCTTCCTGGTTTTGTAATATATCATATTGTTTCTTGAGGTGTGCACCTGTTCATTGTTTTTACTTAATGATTCCTGAAACTCTGATCCAGCTGTGGCTATGAATGAATGAACGTAGCTGTTCTAGTAACTAAAATTGTCTTACATTTCATTTTGTGTATCATCACACTTAGCATAGCAAAAAACTGAGCTTGGGAGTAATTTGGATGAAGATCCTGGCCTTGATAAGCATAGTGTCAATTTTTCACGCTCTGATCTGTTACCACATGTGTTTAAAGGACGTTTAGTGCGTCAGATGAATGGAAAGTGATGGTTATTTTCAATACCTCCCACAGACCGCAGCCTGTTTTTGTCGTCCTTCCGCTTTTTTAAAGAAGGTGCAGCTAATTTTAGAAGCAGTTTTCACACTCAGTGGCTTTCATGAGTGTGTATGTATATGTGTGTGTGTGTGTGTGTGCATTGTTCATTTTTTAAGCGTGCGTGAGATGTTCTTTATGAGAAACATCAACAACCACAATTGTGCTTGAAGTGGTAGCAGACGCAATTCACAAGAGCGCAGCAGGAAGTGATGACAACCTTTGTTGGCCTTTTCTCTCATTTTCATCTACACATACACACACAAACACATGCTTACACACCATGATAAATAACCTATATTTTTGGATTGTTAATGCTCTATTAATTAATTAAATGTCTCATTTGCCAAATAAAAAAAACCAAATGGATTGAATGATATTTTTAGAATTTTCTCCATAAATAGGAGAAGCCCTGGAATAGTAGTTCTTGGAACTGGATGTAGATTACTTCACTAAGAAATTAGAGGTTCCATGACATGTAGAGGTGTTGTGTGAGGAGTTTTTGTAAGGTTGTTGTATGAAGAGTTGTGTGAGGGGTTGTGTGAGGTTTTGTGTGAAAGGTTGTGTAGGGGTGTTGTGTGAGGAGTTTTGTGAGGTTTTTGTGTGAGGGATTGTGTAAGGTGTTGTGTTAAAGGTTGTGTAGGGGTGTTGTGTGAGGGGTTTTGTGAGGTTGTTGTGTGAGGGGTTGTGTAAGGTGTAGTGTTAGAGGCTGTATATGAAGTTTTGTAAGGTGGTTGTTTGAAGGGTTGTGTGAGAGGTTAGATGGAGATTTGAGAGTTGTTGTGTGAGGGGTTCTGTCAGGAGTTTTCTAAGGTATGTGTGAGAGGTTGTAAATGAGTTCTGAGGGGTTGTGTAAAATGTTGTGTAAAAGGTTGCATGAGGAGTTTTGTGAGGTTGTTTACATTTACACTTACAGCATTTGCCAGACAGCCTTATCCCGAGCGACTTACAACTGAGCAAATGGGTGTTAAGGTCCTTGCTCAGGAGCCCACAGTGGTGGCTTGGTGGTGCTGGGAATCAAACCCTGGGCTTTCTGGTATCAGTCCAACACCCTAACCACTAGGCCACCCCTTCCACCTTGTGTAAGGTTTTGTGTGAGGAGTTTTGTGCAGCTGCTGTGTGAGAGGTTGTGTAAGGTGTTGAGTAAGAGGTTTGATGAGGGTTTGTGTATGGTGTTGTGTACAGGGTTTTGTAAGATTGTTGAAGTTGTTGTGTTGGATGTTTGTGTGAGGTGTTGGGTTACCGTTGCATGGAAGGTATGTGAAGCGTTGACACTGGCTTCTTTTTCTTTTGCCATTGCAGACGTAGAAGCTAATATTCACAGGATTGGATATCCTCTGATTGCGGTATGGAGGAATCTCAACCACCAAAGATGTCTATTATAAACAGAAGCATAGCAAGAGTTTTTTAAGTTTCCTGTTTTTTTTTTCCTGTTCTTTACATTTAGCAAATAAACCTTCACTATTTGATCCTTATATATTTTTTATTTTATGTAATCAATTTGTTGAACATTTATAGCAGCGGGCCTATAACCTCAGAAATCTCCAAAACTTTTTTTTGGCTTTTACACTGTTAACTTGATAGCTATCTAGCTAATTGCCCAGGTTGGACAGTTTTGGTCATTTTTCCTTCTTTATTCATGCATGAGGTTCAGATTTATTTCAAAACAATTTAATGACATTCTAATGAAGTCTTGCAATCTTCTTGTTTTTCCTCTGTGGTTAAAACATCAGTATTAAAGCATAGCTATTGAAAACCATACAACAAACCAGAAACAGCTCAACAGGTCATCACAGGACAGAATTTTCCATGGTAGGGAATTAAATCTAAATCAATCTTTTAGCTGATTAAGTCTTAAAGGCAGGGTAGGTGATTTGATTCAAAACATTTTTTGTTCTGTTGGTTGAATTTTGACTCATTAATTGGTCTAAATGTATTTGTATGTGTTTATATAATCATTAAAAGGCGTAAGGCCAAAAATAAACAGACAAGCTTACATCCTACATGCCTGTCAACATATTTATTTGTGTACTTTTGTTTAAGCAGACAATAAAAGTCAAGGTTGACAGACTGGGAACTATTCCATCCGTTTGCTTTGTTTTGAATTTAATTGTGTAGGTACAAAAATCCAAGTGTGAAATTTGAAGGAATTTTTTTTTTTTGAATTTGTAGGCATCCAATGAAAGTTCTGCTAGCCGTTACTGTTTCTTACATACAAATTTATAGCAATCTTTCATTTATCTTCTATATCTGCTTATTCCCGAACTCTGGGTCACAGGGGTCTTTCCCAGCGCACATAGAAATAATGCTTTATGCAATGTAAAAAAGAAGGTTATGGCCTATGGACCCAGTTACTTTATGTGTGTGTGTATGTGTGTTCTTCAGATTGTCAGGGGAACTTAAACAAAATGACCATGTTTCCACAGGCCCACTAATAAACAACCATGTTATAATAGTCTAACTTTTTAAATCCTCTAATACACACACATGAATCCACTGTGTTTTTTTCCACTGTGTAGGTCTGGCCCTATCACCAACTGGCCCTAAAGGCCAATTAGGATTAAGGCAAAGGGGTCATGATTAGCTTAGCTGACGCAACGGCTCGCACCAAGAAAAGCAAAACCAGGCAATAATGACAAAAACAAGCACTTGTGTTTGTGTTAGTTTTAAACAAACTAAGTTTGTAGAAGGACATTTGTGGACTCATAATTTATAAAATTTCATTTATGAGATTATAGTAAAGTGTTCTAGGGTTTGCGAAACGAAACGAGTGTATAATTGTGGATCCTAAGAATGTATTGTGATATTGTATCTTGGCTTTCTATTAATTTCAGACGATCCCAACCTTCTGGGACATAAATTAGCACAAAAGCAATAAAAAAGCTAATTAGAGCATGTTGCTGTCTCTGTTGTCTGAGGAGTAGAGCAGTTTGTTTACACATTATCTCACCAAACTCAACATTTGTTTTAGGTTTAAGTAGAGTGTTGTGTTTTTATGAACACAACAACATTAGTGGTGCATTTAAAATAATGCCTCTGTACTGAATAAAGGTGATGAGAGAAACAAATTACTGTCTAATTAGACCAGTTTTTGTGCTGAAGTTAATAAAGCTGTCTGTGTGTGCGTGTGTGTGTGTGTGTGTGTTGGGAGGTCGGGGTGTTAGTATGACTGTAGTGGAAAAATGGGACACAATGAGCAGTAATTTGAGTCACTGAGGTGAGACCAGAGACTTAGCAAATTGGTGAAAAGATCACTTAATATTGCACAAGCCAATCAGCCGCCTGTTTTAAACAGAGTAATGAATGAGCAACGGTTACATCAGAGAGCCAAAGTGTGTTGGATTCAGAAGCGGGAGTGTGTGTACGAATGAAGCTTACATCATCAAGGTAACGTCCCAAAGTTAAAATAAAGTTAAAGCCATAAATACAAAAAATCTGTCTGTATGTCTATTATGTCTGTAATGTCCTTACAGATTTGCGTGAATCCTTGTCCACATTGGCCTCTGTCTCCCAAACATGGTGTCCATCTAAAAACACAAAAAAACCCACAAAATAAATAATTATTGTTAGTTAATTCTTAGTAAAATTGTTATGAACTATTGGAAATGGGTTTAGCAAATATGTTGATTAAATATATTAATATGTATTTCGCCCAAACGTAAGACACATATGTTTAGAAGGTCTATAAATATAAATTAAAATACAGTGTTAAAAAGATTTATTTTTTTTGTTTATTTCCTTCATACAAGAAAATCAGTGCACTTGTTTGTAATGTGAAGAAATTATTTTTGAAACATTAATTACATTTAACAAATTTTGAAGTAATATATTTACTAGAGGATGTGAATCTGAACAGACTGCATGATCAGAAATTAAAGGAGTTTAAAGGATGTGGTTAAACTTTCTTTATTATCCAGACTAAATGTGGGTCATGGTTTTCCACTGACCTGAGAGATCAGGAGAGTTTCAGTCTTATCAGCTCCTAACTGTGGGTGTGTGTGTGTGTGTGTGTGTGTTATGTGGGATGGACAACAGTCTACAGTCTTGTGTGTGTAAAAGTTGCACATATACTGTATGCTGCACAACAGGAGGTATTCCTTCAATAATGGAAAACTTGGTGGAATATTGTTGCGTAAATAAAATAAGAAAAGAAAGCGAATTGGAACAGTGACTTTGAGAAGGAGAGGCATGTGCATGTGTCTGGCTAATCCTCTGTTCCCTTCTGATAGATTTTTGGACACTTTGGAAGTAAAGTATTCCTGTAACAGCAGTGCATCATGGGAAAAACTCCTCTGTCTCCTCCAGCGGGGAAACCTTAGACATTCCCTTAAGTCCACTGCTGGTAAACATGTTTTTCAGGTGTTGCTCACTCATCCCTCTCTCCTCCCTTATCGCTCTTTACTTCATTCATAATCTCCCCTGATTTTCTCTCTTTCTCACTTACTCTTGCTGTTACTCAGTTTAACTCAATTGCATTTAAAGTACTGTATTATTAAGTTACAGTTTATGAAACTTATGCATTAAATCAGTCTGTATTATATATCATTGCATTATTAGACAAGAAAGATGATCGGTTTCATCAAAGCAATATCAATAATGTCTGCGGCAAAAGTCATAAACCTTCAATTTAAAAAAAAATTTAATCACACGGATATCAATGTCTTTCTTGGCACATGTGCATAAACTGTCCAAACTAAAGTAGCTGGGATAAAATTACTATAACAGATCATGATCATTAAGCCTGTGTTTCCTAATCAACAGTTGGTGAAGATTGCAAACATTTTGGTTACAGACCATAAATCAACCCCATTTGTTTCTTGTTATTTATAATGTAAAGACACATTTAATACATATATTAGTCTGTATAAAACATATTTGTGCACAGAAACAGTATAATGTCTTATTTTGATAAAACATGTTAATATGGAATGTATATTGTTTATTATTGTTAAATCCATGTAAGTAATTGAGATAATATTCAGATGTTTGTGCAAATTAATGCACATATTTCCTTTTAAAATGATAATGATTAAATGATTTTTCTATATTTTAAGTAATTCTAATCATTTTTTTGTCTCAGAATAGCAATTGCTGCTAAAGCATTCAGACAAAACACATTTATTTATTCATTCATTCATTCATTCATTTATTCATTCATGCATTTTCTATACCCGCTTATTTCCGAAATTTTCCGGGTCACTGCGGTCTGCTAAGCCTATCCCAGCATACATTGGGCAAGAAGCAGTGGTACACCCTAGACAGGTCGCCAGTCCATCGCAGGGCCACACTCATACACACATTCACTCCTATGGGAAGTTTTTGAACTGTGAGAGAAAACCAGAGTACCCGGAGGAAACCCACACAAGAGCGAGGAGAACATGCAAACTCCGCACAGAAAGATTCGAACCGAGGACCTTCTTGTAGTGAGGCGATTGTGTTAACCACTACGCCACCGCGCCACCCTTAGACAAAAATGTTACTCTAATTTTATGAATTTATCATTACTGTGTCAAAATTTACTCTAACAATCTGTCTTATTTTGTTTGATCCTTCAAACAATGGCAGAAAAAATTTTAGTCTGCCTACTGACGTGTTAAATATTTTTGTATGTGTGAGTTTATTTATAAGCTAATCACATCATTATGTAACACAATAAGCCAATAACATCATAAGCTGCAGTAACCGTTCTGTCTCTTGCCTACCAAGGCACCGCCCTATCATTGCAATCACATCATATCACAAATTAGCAGCAAGAGTCAAATTTTGGTTATCAAATTTTGGTTTCATCCCTGTTTCGCCAATTTTCGGTAATTTAAAGGTGACTTCCTTATAGTGATGTCACTGCTGTTGTCACATGTCGGTTACCTGGTGGGAAAAAAGTCCTACCCCTTTTATACATATGAAACATCAGAATGGGAAAACAACCACAATCCAGTGTGTGTGTGTGTGTGTAGCAATGTTTGATAGGAAGGATGTGTGGAGAACTTCTTAACTGTGGTAGAAAGAAAAGTGGGTTTCTGATGTTAAAAAGTTGTAATATTCAAAATATAATTTATGGCGGCACAGTGGTGTAGTGGTTAGCACGCTGGCCTCAAAGCAAAAAGGTCGTGGGTTTAATTCCTGGGTCTTTCAGTCAGTTTTCCTTCCACAGTCCAAAAACATGTACATTAGGTTGATTAGTGATTCTAAATTGCCCATAGGGGTGAATGTGAGTGTGTGTTGTTGTTTGTTTATGTGAGGCCCTGCAATGGACTGTACCCCTGCCTCTTGCCCTATGTGCGCTTGGGAATGATCAGGTAAAGAAGACGAATAATAAAAATCCAATTAAACACAGGATTGTCCCTCCCCTTTACCGTTGTCTCCTGTTATCCTGTGTGTCTCACTTTATTTCACCTTTTACACTTCCCCATCCTGTCTGTGTCTTTTAAACTCTTAATATCTTTCCCCTATCCACAGGTCTTGAAATTATACAGAGCCATTTTGTAGCCATCAAATTGCACTAAAGGATAAAACAACAAACTAAAAGACATGAGGCCTTAATTGTATTTTTCCTGCTCTATGAGTTTGGGAGCCACATATGTGGCATACCTTTTCATGTCAGAGAGAGCCGTAGGTCTGATAACCACAAAACTTTCCATGCACTCCTTGCAACATCTGTAAAAGTGCTTCTGTTTCTGCCCACGCATCTCTGACATCCACAATCCACACGCCCACACACTCACACATACACTCACACACACACACACACCTTATTTCTCTTTCATCAGTAAACAAAGTTACAGACAAATCACTATTATTATTACTCCTTCCAGAGATATGCATAGTGGTTTACAGAAGCGCACACACACACACACACACACAACCAGCAGCAGGAAAAGAGATAGAGCAGCTATAGTCATGTCTTTACATGATTTACAGCTATATCTGAATTAAAAAGCACTAAGATTACACACACACACACACTTGTGTCCATGCTTTTCTTTAATGCAATCAGATTTTAAAGAAAGTTAGCTCATGTTGCTAGATGGCCATGTTGGCATTAAGATTGTAGGCTCATGGATAGAAGGCAAATTTGCTTAAAATCTACATAACTACAAAAATTCCTTCTGATTTTAAAACATTTTATAAAACTTCTATCATAAATACGAAAAAGAGGCCGATAAGTTAAGGTGGCAGAACTCACATGCTCAAGTTGTTGCGCTCTGGTGACCTGGTTTCTATTCTATTTCCGGTCACACCCCTCTTTCTATGTCCCCAATTTCATTTCTCTGTCCTATCAATAAAGGCAAAAAATTTAATTCTATCCTGTCAGATTGATAACAATAATCAGCTAGCTTGGACCATCAGTCAAAACCTTGATTTAACATAAATATTTAATTCGGCCCCAAATTTTTTTGCACAAATCCTGTTAGTTAAGTTATGTAGGTCACGAAGTTTGCATCAGCAGTAAAAATTGAAAATGGCTAATGCTGGAATCAATCAGTTAGCTAGTGTTATAAGCTGTTTCCAAAAATAAAATGAGCTTTTTAAGAATCCTGCTACTTCTGCTATCTCTGTTATTTATTATCAGAAATAGAAGAGATGTTTAGAACAGAAGGAAACCAGATAGTTACAGATGTCAACAGCCTCAGAACGTTCACATCGTCTATTTAACAAATAAAACATGATGGATGTTTAAATTACACACACCATGATGCGAATGCTGACTTTCCCTCTGTACCTCTGCTCTGTTATTGCTGCTGTGGGAAGTTATTCATTTTAGGAAAGTGCTAATCTGCAATCTTTTAACGATGTGCCTTGGGTTCGGATATGGTGCAGACGAGAGGAGATGAAATGCAAATGCTGAATTTTCTAAAAATCTAAGTAATTATCAGAGCTGTCCTTACAGAGAAAAGCAAAAGTCTTACTGTTTAATCAAGGCGTGTCTGTTTCTGTTTCAGAGATGAGGAAAAATAAAGAAGGCAAAAGAAGGGAGAGATACAGACTGATATACAGAGTGAAAAAATATAGACGGGCAGCAAGGGGAAAGGGCATAGAAAAATTAAAATAGAATAAGAGAGAATGGTGAGAATAATAGAAATAAGATACAGGCAAACATCAGAAAGACGGTTAACTAAAAGAGTAAAGGAGACAGACAGAAAGAGAGACAGCTTGAGAGAGACAGAGAAATTCCAGTGCTGTGTGCAGGATCCAGGCACAGCTCCAATCGGACCAGATGTAAACTGCATCATGGTCACGAGGGAATTCCCTTCCCTCTGAGTCAGAGAGAGGCTTTCCCCAGAACAACACACACACACACATACACACACACACACAAACTCCATAAGGTCTGCCAGGTATGCCTACAAGTAGCCCTGCCAAAATGGAGGGGAAACTCTTTGACTTTGTCTAACAGACCCACAGGAACACAAATGACCACACACACACACACACACACACACACACACACACACACACTCTCAAATAACAAAGTGCATTTCCATTCTAATGTCAGCCTCACCTTGGAAACATAAAGTTACAAGTCCAGGAAAAAAAATCAAATTTTTTGTTCTGGTATGCAAAATAACGGCAGTTATATGTGACTTGCTGCTAAGCAGTTTACCAGAACAAGAAATTTTGATTCAAATCCTGGCAGACATTATCCCATGGCACAAATTCTACATAAACATGATTGACACATTTCAGGCTAAAACAGGTACTGTCATTCAAGTGTGTGTGTGTATTCCCTGAAAATTAGTCTTCCTATTAGTGTTCCTATTTGCCTCTTCTGGAGGAAATCCCTTACAGCTTAGACACTGAAAAAACACCTTATAAGACACAAACACGCCTGCAGTACACACACACAGACACACACACACACACACACACACCTATCCTGCTATCCTGGTGGGGACTCTTAATAGGCATGATGGTTTTTGTTCTGTACAAACTGTATTTTCTATTCCTAACCTTAACTTTACCTTTCTGCATTTTTACTCATCCTGTTAGATTTCTAAAGATTTTGGACCCATAGGGACCTCAATTTTGGTTCACAATTTTCTGTGCCCCCCCCCCCCCACCAATTGCAATATAAGTCCATACACACACACAAACAAGCAAACAACCAATATAATAGAAGTCATGCTGAAAATATATGTTATTGTTTTCTTTACTAAGTAGGATTTTTGGTTTATTCATTCAGGTATTCATCTTCTATACCTGCTTTTTTTCCCGAACTCAGTGTTACAGGGGTCTGCTTGAGACTATCCCAGCGAACATAGGGCGAGAGGCAGGGGTACACCCTGGACAGGTCACCAGTCATCACACAATTCATCACACACACACTCCAAGGGGGCAAATTTCCAGAATTCATCACCAATCAACCTAAGTGAACATGCAAACTTCACACAGAAAGACCCAGAAATCGAACCCACTACCTTTTTTTCTGTGAGGCGAACCACTATACCACCATGCCGCCTTTGTTTTTTAAATTAAAATATAAATTGTCTGTGTGCCGGTTCCAAAATCTAATTACAAACAAGATACATAAGAACAGATACAATAAGATTTTTGTCTTAATTCTTGCTTTGTATGAGGGGCAGTGCTGGCTTATAAGTATAAGGTTTTGGGTTAAAGCACCAACACAGCCAGGCTTTTACTGTTGAGCCCCTGAGGAAGGCCCTCCCCAGGGCCACTGCATGATCAGTGCTTCCTGTAACATGAGAAGAGAAATCTTACTGACTGATTTTTACATTCTGTAATGAACTTCTATTTCCTGCACTAAAATTTTAATGTCCTACAATCAGGGGGCTAGGTCTGTTGGTGGTGGGGGTCATTAGACATTTCTCATTAGACAACAGCCTCACACACTTTGGGGGCCCCCAGAGATCTGTTTTATCAGTATTACCAATGCGGAATAAGTGTGCCCAACCTCATAATCTTTATTACTAATGATCATGATTGGGAATTTATAAAGTATATGCATTTTATTAACAAGCTAACTTTACTGTTACCTCCAGTGTAAAAAATAACTTTTTATTTAAAAATTGGCCTGATGTAAAGTAATGAAAGCCATCTGTTGCTATTTAAAGGCTGGAAATTTGAAGGTGTTTATTGGCGTCCGTTTTGGAAAGCGGTGCTTCTCCTCAGCTTTGATGGCATGTGGTTAGCAAGCGTGCGTTTCGACGGGATGGTATTACGAGCATTTGCGTGAGCTTCAGGTAATTTGTGTTTAGGTGTTTAATTAGTGCAGTAAACTTTTTCTTCTGTTTTCTTACGCTGGTTTGTCAGCTTTGTTTTTTTTCTCTCCATACTGACTAGTAAGGATAGTCTGAAATTCGTTTCATCATGCAAAGAAAGACGATGAAACTGCAAAGAAGAAAAAGAAAACAAACATCCTGTGATGACTATAACAAACATGTATGGGAATGGGCTTCCCCTTTCTTGGGGATTTCCACTCTTTCCACTCCAATCAGGGCAAATTTGCATACACATATAACAGCTCTCAATGTGGCTGATGCCTAAGTGTAGGACTGCTAATAAGAAGACAATTAGGTCAACTCCTAGCACCACCAAGCTGTCAAAGCCGGGCCCATGTGCAAGGCCTTTAACACTCCATTGCTGAAAATAAGTTATTTTCCCTACAGCAGCTTATGATTTTTTTCATTTGGATTCTACTGTACACATGTTTAAAATCAGCATAAACAGCTGGAAACACTACTACTGACTACACATTTTTAAAATTATTTGCCAAATCTCTGGCAGTTATTTTTCCCAAAGCTCCCTGGATGTTGCTGTGCTTAAACCAACGTTCTGGGACAGATTGGCCCTACAGTAGGTATCCATCTTATTTCAGGAAAGATCATTATTTCTACATTCCCATCCATCTTAATTCATTAGTGTTTAATGTGACGCTTCAACACAAGTCCTCTCACGAGGCCCCGGCAGCATGCCAAGTGGAGTAAAGAGTTTACCCAACAGTGTAGACCTGGCTGAAAAGAACGGCAGACACATTCATATTGTTTTGGAAAAGCTGGAGGTGAACAATTCCAATGGAAAAACAGATAAAACCTCTGGATATTTTTTTGGGGGGGGCTAAGTTCCTAGTAGTTGTATACTAAAGTGTTTATCGCAATGATATGCGTAACAGCTGTTCACTTGGTAATGTTGGATTTTTTCAACCACTCAAGGAATCATATCATATTACCAACTACAGATACAGATTAAAAGGGTGGTGGAACACATATTATTTGCATTCTCACCACTATATCTAAGGAAAGCAGTGGTTAAGGCATTGCCAACAGGTTTCCAAACATAATCAGAGCAATAAGTTATGACCCTTAAAGCTTAACATCTTTTTGTGCTTTTCCACCCAGACAGCATATGTTTGACAAATAATTTCCAGTAGAGAGATGAGGTGACTGAAATAATAGAGAGAGATCTATTATTTTTATGGAGGAAAATGGGAGAAAGACTGGTGAGGGAGAAAAGGAGTCTGCAAGACTAAAATGAAGTGTTAAAGAAAAAAAGAGAGAGAGTAAGAGAGAGGGAGAAAGAGAGAGAGATAGAGAGAGAGAGAAAGATTGCACATGCCCCGTTTGTGATTCATTTCTCAACTTTCGGCTAAACGTCAGAGAACAGGCAATGGAAACTTGCACAAATGTAAATACGTTTTGGTTTAAAAATATAACATTCTAATGCACTCCATATGGGCCGCCTGGCAGGCCACGCTTTATTTTGACGGAAGGAGAGACTAAGGAACCAGAGAGAGAGCGAGGCAAGGAGAGGGAATAGTCATGAAAAATGAGGGCAGGTGTGGAAGCAAATGGAAGGGAAATGAAAAGGGTGGAATAAGAAACAACCAGCTTATGCTCACCTTGGGCTTTCTCCACAAACATGACTTTGGATTCAGGAAGGAAGTTATGGCCGCTGAGTAGCATCCTTTTACCACCTGATACTGAGTAGCTGTCCAGGCTCTGCTTTTCCACCAAAGGCAGCTCCTGCGCTGAACGTTGGGCTGCAGAAGAACAGATATGAGGAAGCAAAAGGTCATTCTGAATTGGATTTCCATTTGTCCCTGACTGTCCAGAAACCTGTTCTTCAAGACCTAGATCTCTGTCTGTTTATTAGTGTGTACAATATTTGCCAGAATATTTCAGTAATTTTTAGAAAGATAGAAAGATTTCAATCTCGTAAAATTTTTATAAAAAAGAAATATCTACATTTACATTGTAAATGTGAATGTAAATGTAAATGTACATATCTAAAATCTGTTCCAGTGGGAGTTTTTTGATGAGATTGGAAAAACGGTGGATATGTAATTTATTAAATAGAGGAAATTGGTCAGTGAGTTAAATTCATAAAATCAAAAACAGATTTATGTTTGTGATGATTAACAATCCAAAAACACACTGTATATCCATTCCACTGTAAATCATTATAATAAATAACAAGTATAAAAAGTCGAGTCAGACATGAAGGATAGTCCTATAGCTTTGTATTGTATTGTACATTTTTGATAACTAAACACATACATATATGTATTATGTAAATAAACAATTGTGCTTTAGCTTGCTATGACTAAAAGTTATCTATAATAAACACATTTTTTATCAATAAGTTCATAGCCACCTATTAACCATTGTTTTGTTTCTTTCATTACTTAAACACCAGCTTGCTGTTAATTTTTCTTCATGCCAAAGCTAAAGGCAGCATTACTCATACTGAGCATTTTCACAGCCAGAAAACAACATCAAATCCAGTTTACTGGTCTGATCAGGATTTTGGCATATTAATCTTAGCCTTGTAAGAATTTTTTATAAGTGACAAAACAGAAAAGTGTGTAGCCCATCTGTTTGCCCTGAATATAGAAAAAGCTTATTATACTAGGGAAGATTTATGATACGTGAACAACATCATCTTTTTAAAATAAGTAAGGCACTACCTTGAAACTGGTTCTGATTTTTTTCTGTCACAATTAAAGAGTGCAGCTGAAAAATGACATTTAGCAGCAGAGTGTAAATAACTAAACACTAATCTTTTAATCTATTCATCCCTGTGGGGTTTATTTAAAGATCATTTTAATCAATTTCGCGTCACAGGATTCACTTGTCACAAAGGGAAAAAGGCACCCTGGACAGGTCCCCAGTCAATTGCAGGGCCACACATAGACTAACAACCACACAGACTCACATCTATGGGCAATTTAGAGTTTCCAATCAACCTAATGTAAATGTTTTTGGACTGTGTGACTCTGCACAAAAGGACACCTTGCACGGTAATCGAACCCAGGCCTTCTTGCTGTAAGGCGAACTGCTAACCACTACGCCACCGCGCTACCCAATCATAAAGATTCACACTTTCAATTTCACACTTCCAATATTTCCAATATTTTTTTTATTTCAATAGATAAATCTGTCGAGTGAAAAGTTTGGATTTGTACTGCTGCAATCATAAGGTCTGTCCTGTCCTCCTAATCATATTACCTTCAAACTGAAAAAAAAATATTTTTATAAAGGTAAGGATTTGCTATTTATATTTTAACCCAAAATTTTAATAAACTTGTCTTTGAACTTATTTTTAATTTAAAAGCATCTTATTTATTAAAAAAGACACCTACACTCGTTTGTTTAGGTAGGTCTACTTACAGCACTCAATGGGATTGGATGCAACTTGTAATGAAAGGGTCCTGCCATTGGGCTGGTTGATGTGGACACGGAACACCATTCGGACTCGAGTGTTTTTGCGTCCGATGTCCGTCTCACCCTTTCTCAGCTCGATGTCAGAGTTTCGAAGCTTCAGAATTCCAGCACAGTCGATTCTACAGAGTGAAAAAAAAGAAGAAATAAAAGCCTGTATTCAGGCGCAAAGCAGAAAATTGGGATGTGGATCATTTAAACCACTGAGCTTACACATGTATAGAAATGAGCACTGAAATTTTTATTGATCCAAAACTAATAAGATTTTGTGGGTTTTATGGCGCATTTTGGACAAAAGTTATGGAATTACTGCATGTGCTGGCAGTTTGTCATCGCTAGCAATGGCATCAATCCTGAGGTTTACAATACTAAGCATTGTAAAGGTGAAGCACAACAGGACTGTATCCATTTTTGTACACTTACACCCTGGAAGTGTGACTTTTTTAGATAAATGGTTCTTTAGTTTTCATGTACTAAGGGATCTCTGGTGGTTTTGTGTTTCCAGAGGAGAACCACACCTGGTCAAGCATCTAAATCCAGCCTGCCTCAACATTGCTTCCACATTTACACATATTTACAGCTTCAATTTTGCTAACTAATGGCATATTTACAGGATTTCATTTCAAATTCTTGCATTCCAATCTGTTTGTCGCTCTGTCTTTTTGTCAGGTTTCCAGCTGACATAAAAAACTAATAAAACTTATGCTGAACTGATAAAAAAAGGAAATAATATGTATGTATGTATGTATGTATGTATGTATGCCTCATTTCCTTTTTTGCTTCGTCAATGGATATGGCTCAATGAGGAACACACTGTCCACCTTGCACCATGCTTGATTAACCTTTCTTGAGATACGAAATGTCACTTGTTTTAACATTTTTTTAACAAGTCTGTTATTGTGTTCAAAATCCAGTTCATAGCTACTCTGCTTTACACTTACATCAATCTGTGTAGTACTGGGACCATTAGAGACCTGGCTTAGGTAACTTAACAGATCTGAATCTATGAAAAAAACTCTGCCTTTTGTCTTATCAGCAGACTGTTATATGCATGAAAAGACCACATAAGCCAAACCTCAACAGAATCTGGCCTTTAAAAGAGAACGGTTTTCAGCCCACACCTTCCTGTCTGAGATTGGATACCCCCCCCTTTATACTGCTCCGACATTTCAGTAGACAACTTGCCAAAACTTATTAGGTCATCGGGATATGCAAGAACGTCTGCTGCTATCTTCAACCCCTGTCTGTAATTCAGATAACCATTCAGTTTGTTCGCAATATTTCCACCTCGACTTATGTGTTTCTAAATTTTAAAAAAGAATCTTTTTTCAAAGCTTTATTAAATTGTTAATGGGTGGGGATTGCACTCATCTGAAATTATTTAAAGTGGCAAAAAACTTTAATAAGTGATGTATTACCACCGAAATTAACAAAAATAGAGAATTTGAAGGTGAAGGAGGTTATGTAATGTCTGGGTTTACTTTTTTTTACACTGAAGCTGCTGGAACAGAAACTTCTGTAGCTGTGGAGAGGGAAAGCAAAGCCAGAAGTGCTAAGGCTGATAATTATGCCAAGTCCCAGACACATTTGGGTGGTGATGGTAAGGAAGGCAAGCTAGAGAGGTACTAAATCAGGTCCAGAAGTCAACAATTAGATTTGACAGCAAAGAAAGAGTTTTTATATTTATTGAGTGTAATATGATGTAGAAAAAAATGATTCCTAGTATATTAAAAAGACTTCCCCAGAGTTGGAAAAGAAGGGAAAAATGCTTTACTAGTTATGTCCTGAAATACCTTGACCTGTTTATATGTGGTAAACATCCAGCTATATACACAAAGGCGTCACCTAAGTCTGAGATGATAAAAAAGGGTGCAGGTGGGGCAGACTTACATGGCTCTCATGTTGTTCTCAGGCAGTAAGGGTATCTCCAGCACCTTAGTGTTGGATTGCAAGGCCTCATGGCTGGCAGTGGAGACGGTCTTGCCTGTGATGCGGTGGACCTGGTAGAAAGCATGCGGTCGCAGAAGCCTGTCATCTGCTGTGCCAATGAAGAGCTGTAGTGTTAGCGGTTCACTCTCCATGTAGCCGTAGAGCTGGCAAAACAACAAAGAAAACTAGGTGAGCTTTCCCAAAAGCCTGCTACCTTTTAAAAGAAGCCCACTCTTAAAACCCCATGTCTTTTCTGCTGTAATTATTTCAGTACACTGTGGCTAAGACTTCCTAATGATAGCTTTTAACCTCAGAGAGGCTCACACATGCTAGAAGCACTGTATTTGTTTCTCTGGTCGGGTTGGAGACAAGCCATTATATCATCAGCATAGAGTTCCCTATAGGGATTTTTTGGGGGGGTTCTTGAAGTTTGATCTTTTTTCTTGTGGTTATGAAGCAGAAACATAGAGTGGACTTTTACTCTTGTAAGGTTACTCAGTAATGGTGAAAAGGATGCAGAAGCAGACATTTAATAGACACTGTTTAAATGAAAAATAGTCAGTGTGAAAGCAAAGTGTTTAAAGAGCCTTAACATAACTGAATATAATAGATTTTTATAAAACCTACTTTTATTTGGGCTAACACTATGCTAGATAGATGCTGAACAAAATCTACCTAAATATCTTTATTAAAACAATCAAGTCATTAATTAATTTCCCTACAGCATTTAGGACCTCTATCAATGTCTAAAGTAGATAAACATATTTTAATGTAACTTATTAATGTTTCAGACAAAAAGGAAACAGAATTATATTTTATTTTCATTTACAACCGAACAGCTATGTACTCTTCCCTTCCATTACCAGCCTGATTCAATTGAGCTACATGACTGCAGCATTTCTAAGCATAACTTGCTAATAACATGCTGCTAGCCTACATAATGCTGCCCAGGGGGCTGTCTAACATAGAACACAATGCATTTTATGATTTTTATTATAGCTGGCGAAGCTTTGGGCTGAAGCCAGAGACGGTGCCACACTGAGATAAAAGCAGCAAGAGAATCAAAACATTTTACTTCAAACAGGTACGACTTCCTCTCTTATTCTATGGTTACCACTTAGCCCCTCTGCTCTGTAATAAAAAACACCCCATCACAGGCAGGGGTAACAAATATTTGTTAAACATACTGTAGAAAGAAACCATTCATCTGCAACACAGCAAGTGGCAGCCACTGTATGTCAGCATGTTATTGCTGTAGAGCTGTGGCAGTGCTAAATGGAGACATATTTCTGAAATATATGGTTGTGGCTATTCCTAGATATTTGTTCCAAGGGTTGTATAAAGATAATAAACGATGTATGCTGGATGAGCAGATCATATTATGAACAGATCTTTCAGTCTGTATAGACGCATTCCTCTCAATGTGGGTGGGCAACTGGAGTGGCACACAATAGTAAAAAGCAGTAAAAAAGAAAACATCAGGAGCAAAAAAAATCCTTTTTTGGGGCTAAGATTAACCTCTCCTGCTCAATCCAATTGGGGTTTCCTGGCCACATGTTCAATTGCCATGAAAGCAAATAAGAAAGACCTATCAAAATAAAGCTCATGTGGTAAATCCAAAATGCAATTTTAGGTCTGGGGCTTATGACATTTTATTTGGTGACCAAATCAAAGTGGCAAGGATGTCAGGTTTATAATAGGGGCTTTGCTTATTTAAGTGATTAAGTCATCTAACAGAATTTAGACCACGTGTAACCTATGACATAATTTTTGTAAATATATATATAATTGCCTTATACATTTGCCTGTGTTTGTGCATTTGTATTAATGAAAATTTCTGCAAAGTAAAGAAAATTGTTCTTTTTACGAAAGAGACTTCTTTTATTTGGCAGTACCGTGGCACTTTAGGTAGTGTCTTAAGCTTGGGTCCATACTGATCTATAGTTAACATCAATTACCACTAGCTGATTGAATGTGTCTGTGGGGGGATATCCTGATGTATTCCAGCGCAAACCCGGTCAGACAAGAATTGTCTAATAGCAAGTTTACTGAGTGATCCTCCTGATAGTAAAAGAACCAATCAGAAGCAGGACCAACACTGATGCAAAAAACAACTGTCAAACAACTGTCAGATCAAGCTGAGCATTACCACACTTTCTATATACGGATTTAATTTGACCACTTATTTACACTTTCAGTGTCTTTAAACAGATTATTAAAAAAAAGAAATAATTTCCAAGCATGCTTAATTATCCAAGATGAATAATAATAGGCCAGACAAAAGTTGAGGTAGACTGGCAACCTGTCCAGAGTGTACCTTGCTGCCTTTCGGCTCTAGAAGGCTGGAAGAGCTCCAACAGACCCCTGTGACCCCAAATTAAATAATAAATGGCCTAGAAGCTAAACGAATGAATAAAGACAAAGCTCACATAAGTTTAATTCTTTTTACTTCTTTCTAAATATCATTTACAAACCTGATCATTCAAGAGATTCATTTTAAGATCCAGCAATTGTTGACAAATGATCTATCCACACTTCTGGCTCGTTTCCTCTCTTTGGAGTCTCAGAACAGCTGTTCTGACCCTGAACAATGGTCACATATGCTTGTCATCAGCAAAGCATGCCAGGGTCAGGAGCTTCTATAGAGAGCACTTCATCTCCAAGGTGATCTCACCAGAGGCACCCGTTCTTCTTCTTATATTTTAATCACAACACCTAATTAGCTACAGGCCTGTGTGCTACCAAGCGCTTCTAGACAAATGAAAAAAAAATTGATCAAAAATGAAATCTGATATTAGTTTTTTAAAGAGGGCCAACCATCTGAAATTTCTGCTTAAAAAGTATTATAGTCGTTGTGTGTGTTTTTTTTAAACCAGGCATTACCTCAGCTTTTATGTGTCTGTGGGAAATGAATTTTGAACTCACAGGTCTAGTGGTATAGGACGACAACTACAGCTGGCTTCATTCAAACCAAAAGTGACCTCATAGGCAAAAGAAAGTGATGAATGAGGTCAGGTAGCTTGCAGTGATGCTGGTCTTTCTGTAAGTAGCGTAACAGGTTTTCTCCCCTTTTGGCAAACCTCCAGATTTATTTACCATATGTCTCTCTCTCTCTCTCTCTCTCTTTCTCTCTCTTGATCTGCACTAAATGAAAAGCTCTAAAATAAACCATAAAATCAAAGTCAGAGATTTGTGGTATGGTTTGTTGTAATAGCACATCTAGACTACAGAGTGTATTAACTAAACTCACTAATCACTAATTTGGCACACTAGCACCACACTTGAAACATTTCTTGAGAAATTGGCATCTTGACCAGTATCTGCATAATTTTAAGACTATTTTTTTTAAATATCAGCTTTTTAAAAATCTAAAAACTTTTTTATTAAATAAACTATTTTTAATTAAGAAAACAAAATGGCTTTTTTGACTGGTCGTCCAATGTTCTATTTTGAATTAGTGTTTTGGGTGCCAACTTGTAAGAAAGCCAAAACTTGCATTCAAGATCGACCTGATACTAATTTGTTAGTTTATTTAGGTTTGTTTATTAGTTCTATAAATTATAAACAGGCAATCAGTATGGCTTCAAGGTGTTACTGAAATGTTCTCTTAGAAGCACTTCTCTTAAAACACATACGAGGGTCACCTAGCTCCTGGAATTGCAATGATCACATTTGTTTAAGGAAATGAGAGGCTGATGAGTGTGAGAGATCATTAGATTAAGCAAGCTTTATTATCACATTTTCTTTCTTTGTATTCTGTAATATTATGTAATTCATTTTAGCTCATTCCTACTTTATATTTCTGTTTGTTTTACTGACCGCAGTGGTAGGTAGGACTGGTCTAGTCCACGTGGCGTAAAAGGGGGAGAGGAAGAGAAACTGTAAGAGTGCAAGGTTATAGGAAAGGAGGGAGGGGAGCCTTAGTCTATTATAACATACGCTCATACGCACTGTCACCCAGCGAGGCCTCTCTGTACCAAATTAAATCTGCACTTATCTCAGTCTTGTATCCCCCACCCTAGGGTCCCTTTTATTAGCTCTCTGTTGATTCACTTAGTATTTGTTATATATGTGTGTGCGTATGTGTGTGTGACTGTGTGTGCATGCGCGTATGTGTGTGTGGTGTAAGAGAGAAAGAGCTTTATTGTAATTGGCTGCCTCAGTAATCATTGTTGCTTTTATCGTTTTCGGCAGAGTGACAATACTCTGTGGTGGGTATTAAAACTTGAATGCAAAGGGAATCTAGTTGAGGGCCTATGTTTAGAGCTTCCTATGTCTAGACCAAAGATCATGATCATAAGCAATGTATAAATTTGACGGCTTAAAAATAACCATATTTGTACTGGTGCGCCTTGCCAAAGGCAACACACTGACGTGTGCAGGATTTCACTGCCCGTGATCTTAGTGGCGACCAATGATGCCTTACCTCATAAATCTGTGGTCAGCACCTCAGACCAATGAAAATGTTGCCGTCGCACAGCATTTTTCGAGTTACTCCATGGATGCAATTAGTGGTTTCCCAATACCAAGGTCTTGAGTAAGGGGAGCCCCTCAAAGAAAAGCAACTCTGGGCAGGGAGTGTTTAATGGCTCTTTACATAATAAACATGAGACAGTAATTATTTGTGAGATGATACTTTCTGTGTTTTTTTTTAAAGAGCAGTCATCGGTTTTTCGATATGAAAATGATAACTGTCCCGAGTTTCTTCAAATCTTGTTTTGTTTTTATAACTTGCCAAATGCACATAAAAACTGACTTAAAAACATAAAAACTTAGTTTCCTGTAATAGGAATATTTATTAGGTTATAGCTTGGTCTTCCCTCTCCTAAAACATAATTCTACACAATTTTGGACTGGCAAGCACTTATTCACAATATCCATTTTAAAATTGATGGAAAACCCAAATTCCCAAGTTGCTCTTTTCCTTAAAGGTAGACCTTGAGATTACCCACAAACTGCCTCTAAAAACCATCATGTAGATGTTGGCAATGTCTATGGTGCAGAAATATGAATTTTCCCCAGGCAGACACCTCCCTCATTAGTATTGAGGTTGGCAGTA
Source organism: Sisor rabdophorus (assembly GCA_026260075.1). Lineage (NCBI taxonomy): Eukaryota > Metazoa > Chordata > Actinopteri > Siluriformes > Sisoridae > Sisor > Sisor rabdophorus. The sequence goes on from JAOTQW010000017.1 coordinate 5,832,970, forward strand.
GCTAAAGAAAAGGACAAGTAGCTACAGGGGTCAGCTTCCACCATAATAAGCCATACAGACACAGGAAAATACGGAATGGTCAGCTGGCAAATTCACAGATGTCTAAATAGGGGAAGAAGATTTTTATCAACATTGAATCTTTTCCTCCAGTCTTTCAGCAGTGTAGTGAAGAAGTAACGTAATATCAGCTCTATGAAAGCACATTGTATAGACTTCAATCTATAGGATAAATACAATTAATCTTTGGTAAAGCTACAAAACTAAAAAAAACTACCTGAATTTTTTAATCTTGAAAATTATTATTATTTCACTCAATTATTAAACTTTATTAAACTTGCAATTAATCCATAGGTTACATGTGTTCTAAACTGTGGTGCATTTGCCAATAATTCCCAATTGATATTGCACATCCTGTAATGTGGCTATTGCAGACGCACATGCTGAAAAGATATGTTGTGCAGCCCTGGAGTGTATGTGTGTTGATGCATGAAGGCAAACATTCTGAGTTGTCAGTCCATGGATTGACTTGGGAGTACTTGATGAATGGCTCACCAGAAATGACATCAACAATAAGACAAGGGCTTATGGAGTCCCAGCACAGAAACAACATGCTACACCTCTATAGGGGCATCACTGGTGCCCAGGGTCCTTAATCAGCAGGAAGCAGAGAGTCCCAAAGGGGAAGAAGCTCTGCTGTGGCTCAGCTGCCTATCTGTTGACTCCCTGTGCCCCACACCCTTTTCACTCCTCCTGCTGCTGTTCTCCATGGCTGCCATGTACCCACCCAAAACCTGCTCTTTATTACTGTCTTTACCTCACGGCTATGATCTGACTTATTCTCAGGTAAGGAGAGTAACTACGGAAGGGTAGAGGCAGGGGGCTTAAAATTACAACCCACTCTACTTCCAGCATTGGATCATTAATGTGAAGCGTGACTAAGCTAAAGCTTGTTTCTCCCACTGGATCTTTCACTAGACAGGATTGCCTAACTTAGCCAAGAGAGCAGCAAATAAGATTCTGCTGTCTGCTCAAAAGGCCACAGGCTGACAACAGTGCTCGCATATTTACCCCAAACTAGAGCACTTAAGGCATTACATCATGACAAGAAATGTAGAATCTAAAAGGAACATACTAACTAAAGCATAGCAAATTAAGTGTGGCACTTTCATTTCATTTCATCTTCTTTACCCGCTTATTCACGAATCCAGGGTCACGGGGGTCTGCTGGAGCCTATCCCAGCGCACA
>JAOTQW010000017.1:5920310-5933790 GCA_026260075.1 Sisor rabdophorus
GTGTGTGTGTGTGTGTGTGTGTGTGTGTGTGTGTGTGCGTGTGTGTGTGTGTGTGATGTGGCATATGTTAATTATCTCTACTGAGTGCAACTGCTACTTTGTTACATGGAAAACTAAGTGACTGCCTCACTTCAGAGACCAACTCCACCCTGCCAAAAGACATGATTAGTCGAGCTGGAGTAAGAAGAGATTTTTTGTCTCGCTGCACGTAGCGTTTACGGACATGTTTAGCTTGTAACGAGAGATGATTAGTCTAACGGGAAATATATGCTTCTCGTGTAACAATATGCCTTAATTATTTGTGACAATACATTTAAATTTTTATGCAGTCATGCTGGGTCCAATTATGGCGTTCCATATTGTATAGGAGAAAAAAAATATTGGAAGGATATATAGATACATTTATAATGAAACTTAAAAACATAAAAATCAGCATTCAATTTTTGTCAAGCGACCACATTCAGGCTGTTCAAAATATTTTTTCTGAAGAAGTGCATGAAAGGTAGTGTGATTGAGTCGAGCACTCACACACACTCTCCTACAGATTAGAGAGTTACATTAATACAATCCATAAATAACAGCAATTTGTTTTTAAGTCACAATCACAATTCCGGCAGCTTTTACTTATGTAAAACAATTTCACAGTAACATTATTTTTATTATTATTATTCTATATTCTAATTTAATTATAATAAAGTGATAATATAGTGGAAAATGTGATAGTTGTTTTCCTTTAAAAAAAACTTGTTTTTCAAACACAGTTAAAATTTAAAAACCTAAAAAACAAGACAGTTTGGACAGCACGGCTGCGATATTGACGTCGATGCACTGACACTGAAGCTTATTTCCATAATTGAAGGGTGAAAGGTCAGACCCTATTTAGAGTAAAATAATCATTAACATAAATTTATCATTATTGCTTTTTTCCTCAGACTGAACAAGATGGCTTTTTAAGAAATGCACTCCCTTCCTGTTGTTTGTGGGTTGAATCTGATCTGTTATAAGAGAGTTCTATTATAATAAGAGTTTTATTTATGTTATGTTATTATGTATATATCATGTAATAACTAGAAATTAACATGGTGTAACCTTGTAAACAATAAATAATTAGTATTTTTGTTATTACATGTTATTACCTTTTTATTAGACATAAACGCATTTATAAGTATATTACCTTCATAAAAAACAAAAAAAATTGTAGTAATTTTTTTTTATTGAAAAAAATTGATGTACAGTGTATGTGTGTGTCTATGTGTATGAGTGTGTTCAAATCCAAAGAATATAGCAAATTTATGGCTTAACATTGCTTTTGCAAATTGTGTAATATTTAATTTAAACAAATATTTTTTATTTTTTATTTATTTCTTCTTTCCATAAGCAATTCTGTTAACACACCAGAAAGCGTGTGTTTCTGTGTGTTTGTGTGTGTGTGTGTGTGTGTGTGTGTTTGATTGTCTGTGTTAGTGTGTATTGATTTTTTTAGAGAAAAGGAAAGCGTTTGCAAAAAAATTCTGATTCATTTTCATCCCCTTAAGAGTCTTCCTTTTCTCGAACGCAAATATGAGGCGCTAAGGAATCAATAGGGCAATTGTAGTCTTCTAGTTATGTGTGTGTGTGTGTGTGTTATCTCAGTGTGTAATCAATGGCATGCTAACCGAAACCACTAATCTGTCATACAGCATTATATCAGATAGGGATTTTGATCGCTTTTTGATTTGAGCAAAGACAGCTTAAGAAATTACACACGGTTTGCCATCCTCACACACACACACACACACGATTTTCCTTTAAACATCCCTTTTATTCATGACTGCATTCCTATAAACACAATTTGAACAGTGTGTGTTTGTGTGTGTGTGTGTGTGTGTGTGTGTGTGTGTGTTTGTGCATTTTTTCCAGGTTCTCTGCACGTTCCTTGGTTCTCCTTTAACCCACCCCTTCCTGGGTTATTTAAAACATTCTCATCTCCTCGTAAGCGTTCCAAAGCGCTTTAAGTGAGTGATGAAGCAGAAGGGAGTGAGGCGGCACGAGGATGCCTGCTGCTTTAAACAATCTTCACAAATTTCTCCGCAAAAGCCACTTTCTTTCCATTGCACCTTGTTTTTTCTCTCTTTAAGGCTGTTTTCATTGACAAATCCCTTTCTTCCTCCCTCCCGTCTTTTCTTTCTCTTCTTTTTTCTCTTCCCACTCTCTCTTTCTTTCTCTCTCATGTTCTGCCTCTTTCTCTCTTTCTTTCCCTGTTTATTTCTCTTTCTCATACACTCGCTTACTCTGTTTTTAGATTCAGTTTCTCAAAGGATTGACTCGTCTCTGCATCAGAGAAGTGAAAGTGCAGTCAAGAGGGAAGGCTGAAGCAAACAAAAAAAGCCACAAGAAGAAGTAAAGAGTCTCTTTTTAAAAATGAGTCAATGAAAGAAAAGAAAAATATATTTTGCCTTTTAATCTTTTCTAATTTAATTATCTATTTTTGTATATTATTGTTCTTTTTTTTCTGCTGGAGTTTTTTTTGTGTGTTTGACCTGAATGTTAGTTTAGTGTGTACTAACTAAAGTACTCTGTGTTACAGAAAGCATCTTACCCATGCTATAAAAACATGACAAATCCTTTTATTGTATTATTTTGATTGCATTGACTTCTATGAACATGATGCTAAATATGACTAATTATCTTAATGGCTAAAGTCTATTGTTTTATATTTGTCTCTCTCTTATTTAATAATAATTTAAATAATGTCTATAAAATCACCTTATATTAGCTTTATTATTTTAGTACATTTTTATAGGGATAGATTTTCTTACCTTTTTTTATTTAGGTAGCTGAAAATAAAGTGTGCTAGTGTAAAATCTTTCTTTATTAGTAAATTACAATATTCTTTTTTTCCCTTCTTTGTATTATTATCATCATCACTATAATAGCAGATTTGGTTTAATATTTAAAATTGTGTACTGACTCTGCTGGTGTGTGTTAGATAAAGTCTGAGATAAAGGCAGAGCGTCAGTGAGTACTGTTTGGGATAAAGACGTAGAGATAGGAAGATAGCTTTCTTAGTCTCGCTCCTTGCGGTACAGTAAGCGCTCTGTGTTCAAGTAAACAGATGACTCTTTGTCATAGAGTGCAGATGCGCTACAGGCGAAAAATAAACGATTTGTTTGTACGATAAAGGCTTCGGAGACAGCGATTTGCTGGAAAGAACCACAGCGAAAAAGCAACATGGCCCTAAGATCCATCTCATCTCGAAGCTTTGGGCTGTTATTTGGAGATGATAGTATGTCCTGCAGGCTGAACGATTGACAGCTTGGCCTGTCTGAATAGTCCTCAGACCCTACTAACCGGAATAAAAGAAAACCTGGTGCTGCTGATAAAATAGAAGACTAACCGAGCATTTACTGATTCTTACATACACCAATAATCCAACGAACAAAAATACAAGCTTTATTATAAAATAGCATAATAAATATAATAAAAGCATGCCAATGCATGGTATTTTTGTGCGCTTATTTGGGAAACATCTTACAGCTTGCAACTTCTTTTAATGAAAAAACACTGAACATGTGTTTTCTGATATTAAACTGATTTCTGTTCTAAATAAAATAGCTTAAGTATCTCCAAGAAGAAAAAAAATATTATAATAATTATTATTATTTAAATAATTATTATTAATTTATTCTTTAATCTAATTATTTATTCTTTCATAGCTTAAGTCCAAATTGTAAACATGACTTAATATGAGAGTGAAGGGGGAAATGTGTTTGGGTGTGGATGTTGTGTCTGTCTGTGGGTTTGCGTGTATGTGTCTGTGTGTTTGTTTGTGTGTGTGTGTGTGTGTGTGTGTGTGCGTTTGTGTGTGTTTGTGTGTGTAAATGTGTACATGTCTAAGTTAGTATATGTGTGTGTGTTCTGACGACCCTTCAGGCAGATTGCATTTGTGTTTTTTAAACCCTTGAGCAGGACTCTTTGGTCTGTGTATGTGTGTGTATGTGTGTGTGTGTGTGTGTGTGTGTGTTCTGATTCGAAGCGGAAGCGGCTGTGGAGATGAAAGGCACTCACTGTTAACACTTTGAAGCACAGCCCGTCGAGGTCACCACACACACTAGTACTAATTGTATTATAAGCTTGACGTGCAGCAGACGCTGCTGGCAGCTTCGACCAGGCAAAGGTTAAATCAGCGGGCGCCACCCTCAGGGGGCACCGGAGGGGCAGGATGAGGATCTGCAGGGGGCGGCTTGTGTAAGTGTGTGTATGTGTGTGTAAAATAGAGGGAGGGCACAGAACGCTTGCTGACACGGCATGAAAGAAACACACCTTTCTACAAAAAGATGTCCAATATTTGACAACAATTTCGACAGCTTCCGATACAAAAGCAACAAAAAATGGTCATCAACTTTTCAGAGAGGTGACAAAGTGGGACAGGATTACAGCAATTATTTGGAATATGTGAAATATATCAAATATTAATCTGCATTTCTTAAAATAAAAGTTAGGTATATTTTATTATGGACTGTAAAATAAGTCCCAATAATTTTCTCAGCATGAACACTGTTTACCTGCTTGCGATATAAACGTTTCCTGTACATTGTTGCCGACAGGAGTAATTTCTGATTACATTATTTAAAAATATGCAAATAACTAGTCAAACACAATACAAAGCAATAATAAGTAATAGTAAGTATAAAATTTTGCTCTGCATTACTATTTAATTTTCAGCACAGAAAGAAAATTCTAACTCTCTCTCTTCCACACAAACACATGCACACCCTCTGGTCCTGCATCAAAGACCAATTTTTTACTCCGTCAACAGGGTTATAAAAATGCTAAATAGTCACTGACAAAGTAAAATGGCAAAAAATAATGACAAAGTGTGTTTTTTTCCACATACTTTTCTCATTGTAGTGCATGTTTGTCTTTCTTTTCTTCTGTAATGTGTTGTTGTTGGTTTTTTTACTTGATTACTCAGATAATTAATATTCACATCCTTTCAATTTCTCCACATAATTTCCTAAATCATTTCCATATCCTAATTTTTTAGCATGATTCATTTCTCTTACCGAGCAAATGCTTCATGTGTGTTCTTATTGCTTTATTCATTTACACATTTCTACCCTCACAATTAGTTTTTTCATGTCATTCATAGTATTTCATTTATCTCGTGATATTTCAAATCTTTGTTTCTTTGCCATGTGTTTTATGCTGCTATTTTTTTCCCTTTTGCAACTTTTCTCCAAATGAATCACTGAATCACTTCGGAGTTGTCTCCTGTGTGTAAGGTGTGTGAGATTTTTTTCCCTTCATGTTATTTTACTGCACAATTTGTCGATTTTCACATGCTGGGCATTTATATTTATGTTTATGTTGATTGGTGATTTATTTTTAATTAGTTAATTTTCATTTTGTGCATGTCTGTTTTTAGTTTGTAGCTGTGATTTTTATCATATTACAAATATATATATATATATATATATAGTTATTTTTCTTATGTAGTTTATGTTAGGTTTTTGTGTGGTGTGCAATCATGAGCAAATGCTTGAACGAAGCATAATTTATAAACAATTTATCTGGCAGTACATGATTATCGACAGTAAAAGGAAGGTTCTAAAAACAACTCTATGGTCAAAAAGACTTGTATGTATTTGTTTAATTGGTCTACAACAGATTACGTCAAAACAGGTCAAACATTGCTTCTGGGATTATTATTGCTTCCACTCGAAGGTACAGACGAATAAATAATAGAAAAAAGTGGTGCTATGAGAACAAGATGGAGGATAAAACTGACCTTCAGTCAAAGTCAAGATATACTAATGCTGTGTAGACCTGCCCTGTGGCACATGCCGCTCAGTGTCTCATCAAACTATCCTGCTGTACATATGTGTGTGTGTTTCATATACAAGTGTGGACTTTTTGTGACAGTCTACAGTATATTTAGCTAAAACTGTAGCTTCATTTTTCAAGACTCAGAAGAATCTGGAATTAAAGATTCAGTAAACTTAGTACTTAGTACTCAGAATTAACACAAATGCAGAATATAGGATCTTTTAAAGCTATGCAATCAAATTGTATACAGTTTTAAAGCACACAATTCTTATCTATCATTTAAGCTTAAGTATGTAATTTAAGTATTGATACGTATAAAACCTAAATGTTCAGGACTCCTAAAGTGCTTAATTCTAATTACTAAAATTTTAAGCTCTTCATGCTAATAAAAATGAGAAAGTTGGAATAAAACAAGTAGAAAATTGTTATCAAGGTATCATAACTGGCACTGTAATGTTGAGAAGATTTGCAAGTCAGCAAATACATAATTAACTTTTACTGAAATAGGCTTTACTAAGTGTTTTCTAGACATATGCTCTATCACCCTTTTTGTGCCTTTTTGGGTAGAGCAGGGTTAGCATTTTAATTTGCATTGAAAATGTTACTTTTAATAGAAATATGGCATGTGACATCTGGCAGAGTCAATACCATGATTTGTACAGAATATCTTTTTGGCTGCTGGTTTATTACTAATAAAATAAAAACAGGTAAAATCTATATCAGTGAAAAAATCTCGGTTTTCAGACCAAATCTACAATTAGGTCAAATGAATAATTTATTTATTTATTTAGTTTTAAACTGTCTGTTTAAAAAGACTTTAACAAGGCATGAGTCATCATGGATCATTTCTATGAAAATCTGTGAAAAGCATTAATCTGATGTCAAATGTGATCCCATGCTTTGCAAAGACTTTCCAGTGTTATCAGTGCTTAGAACAGTAGAACAGCGACCGAATGAATTTATGTGGCAGGGTTGGTTGGTGTTGCATCCCTCTGATTGTGATCTCAGCGCATGTTTAACAGGATGCTGTGTTCTATATATGCTTTCAAGCACGCACCGACCATCCAAATCCGAATTAGGAATAACAAAATCAATACAAAACAATACAAACATAAACAAAAATATAAATCAGATTTTCAGCTTTATAGTTCTGTTAAATTCATTGAGTAAATTGACGAAAGTAATCAGTATTAAACTGTTTTAGTGCTGTGCCATTTAATTTTTTTAGATGGGTTAATTTTTTTTTTTATTAAATTCTAAAATACTCTTAAATTTATTACTTAATAATTTGACACAATAAATGTGATCACATAACCAGCATTGCAATGTCCAGCAAAATGTTTGATTGCTCAGTTTATTACTCAGTAAAAAAATCTGTAGAATCCGACTAAACCAGATGTACAGCACAATAATTATATAATAATCTTTCACTGCTTCTAGAGTCAAGTGTTTCTTTGAATAAGTTTAGTTTGGAATAAATGTAACATTAAAATCAAAGTAATTATGTTTGGGTTTGTTTTAGATAATTAAACTGAAGCTCAGTTCAGGTTAGAATGCTTGTGCTGCTGCATCCAGAGAGACAAAGACTCGTTGACATTGTGGTGATCAATAACAGCGCGAGCAGTCAAGCATCACCCACTGCAGCACTCCAAGAGAGATGCCACCTGAAAACTGTCAGTCGTCTGTCGCTGAAAAGCTCTCAGACGCCTGCTCAGAAAGACTTCCAAAAGCCTCCCAATGATAAGAGAGAAAGAAGTTGATTTCATTCTTGTTGTTTATGATCATTTCTGATAAATCCAGGAGCTCAACTTTGCAGCATCATTACATTCTTCTACTTTAAGTGATGCTGAAGTGAAAAATCCACGTTCCTGTTTGCCAGCCATGGTGTGTGTGTGTGTGTGTGTTTGCATGTTTGCGTGTTTGCGTGTTTGCGTGTGTGTGTGTGTGTGTGTGAGGGTTTTTTTTCAATCCTATTGACTTTCTTTAAAAATAATAACCTGAAACCAGAGCTCATTACAGTCAAACATTTATTTTGATTCATGATTATCTATGGTGCACATTTTCATTTCTGTCTATCCTTTCATAAAATTCAAAACTAAACATGAGGAAAGAGATGGGGAGAAGCTGGGACTGATTAGATGATGAGTATTTTGAAAAGCGCAAAAAGACCTTTCGGTTGTGTGTTAACATAACTGGAAACTTCTGTGTGTGTTAAACATTTTTTCAATATCTGTATCTCAATATACAGTTTTATAATTTTTGATTATATAATTATGTATAATTTATATACATATAATTTATTTACATGGGTAAAATAACAAAATTACCATACCATTAGGTGAAGAATAGTTAAGAAATTAATTTTAATCACAGAGCAATTTTGTCATTGTTATTACTACTATTGTGAAAGAAAGAAAGAAAGAAAGAAAGAAAGAAAAGTGATTGCAGCTACTTTCCTGCTCATTCTATTATTATAAATCTTTAAACATTAAACAGTATTCCAGTGTCTACACTTTTTTTTACAATTCCCACGAAAATAGTTCAGCCTGGTGTGTAACAGCTGAAGTGTGAAAGTGTCATGAGAAATCCCCCCCCCCCCAAAAAAAAAAACCAACAAACAAACTACATAAATAAATAAATTGTGAGTAAAAACATTTTTCAACAAATGCATTGCTGTGCACTTCAACTATCTGGGAAGTGCAAAATGCTACTTTACACACCAGCACAATTGAAATCTGGGTGCAAACAAGGGCTCAGTGTGCAGGAACTTGGCGCTCTTTTACCCTCGTTCTGTTTTTTGTTTTCCACAGAACAAAACAAAAGGAATTTGGGTGAAAATAATTATGATGTCCAAACAATATATTTAATTAAAGCTTTTGATAAAAGTGTAGCACTGCGGTTTAAAAGTGCAGCAGGAAAAGATGCTGAAAAGTGACGATTGTTAAAAAATGTCTTCTTACCATATCAATTTAAAGGGTTTGGAGAAAGTTGTGCTGCGAAATGTAAAAAAGTGAAATATTCCTGTCCTTTGGTGGACGCAATATTTAAAATTTCTACTCCAAATTAATAATCTAAGATTTTCTAATAAACGTTTGTACGTTTTGTATTACCTGATTTCAGAAAAAAATGAACATTTAATCATCTGACTGTGCTGATAAATATTTTATGGGTCTTTCCGAAAGTCACTATTTCCTCTTTTTGTCAAATATCACAAAATAAACTGCGTTTATTCGTATAATATTTAAAACGCTTTACACTAATAAACGATATCGCAGATTAACAAAAAAAATTGGAAGTTTTCCATCATCACATTTAATCATTTCTTGCTCTTCTGGATTAGTTTACTATATATGTAGAAGTAAATATCCACGTTCGCTTTTTTCGCCCTCGATTTGTATAAAGTTTCAAAGTTCTAGAATGATTGGGTTTAAGAATAATCCACTCACCGTTTTCTGATTCCAGCCCGAGCGCTGAAGTCTCCTCGTCCGATTTGAGATGCTGCGGTTTGGACTGTTTCCGTCGGGACATGATGAAGATAATATGCTTGATGAAGATGATGCGCTGGCACCCGGTCCCGCTTTTTGCAGGCGCATCGGCGGCAGACCAGCGGTGCAGGAAAGGAGGTGCCAATAACAATAAACAAAAATAAAAATGTTCAGCAGTCAGGAAGAAAAATGATGAAAATATAGATAAGGTTGCGGCTTCGCACGCGAAAGTCCTGTATATAATTATGATAGTGAATAATGCATCGCGATTAACGGCGCAACGCGAGGGGAGATTGGCCGAGCTCCAGTCGGATATGGAAATTAGGGACGGACTCGGCAATTAGCCGCTTCGCCCTCGAACTATCTGTCTTTCTCTATGTGTATGTGTGTGGGTGCTCTCTGTCCTCCTCCTCCTTCTCCTCCTCCTCTTCGCGCAGAGCTCCAAATCCCGTATTAACGCCCAGCACTCGTGGGGGGTGGGAGTTCTCAGCACAGGAAGGTCAGCAGCTTCTTTTTCCTTTTTTTGCCACGCGAGTGCCGGGAATTTGTCGCTTTCTTTGTTTATTTGCTTGAATGCCGTGTGTGCGTCATGCGTTTGCGCCGCGCTTTGCGCCGCGTATTCCCCAGACAGCTGTTAACTTTAAGCGTCCATGATGAGGGACAACTTTCAACTGTGCAGTGGTGGGCAAGCCTAATGCCACCACAGTACCTTCAGTGTCCCTGGCGTAGTCCTGCGGTCCTTCTAAAAGCTCTTGACTAGAGACTTTGCTTTCTAGAGACTTGTCCAGTTCATGCTCTCTCTCTCTCTCTCCCCAAAAAGTTATTCCCAAATGCTGATTTAATCAAAAACTCTTGCTTAGTATTTATTTTTTTGCTTGCGGTTAAAAGTGCCAAGAAATAAAAGAATTGTGCGTTTAAAAAAGTTTGTCGAATACGCGCTTATCACGTGTTTTTTAAGGATGGAAGTGGAGAAAGTAAAGACGCAGCGCTCAGTAGTGAAGCGCGTCCTCGCTCCCGGTGACGCGCGCAGCTTAACGCTTCTTTTACTGTCTTTCGCTTCCAGGTTGTTATGAGTTTTTGCTCGCTAATAGATGAAAAAATAAGTCGCGTGAGCAGGAAGCTGTTTGGCTCGTTTCCGCGTGTTCGGGCGCAGCAGCGAGGAAAAGTTGTGCGAGCGCGTGAAGCAGGTTTCGGGTGCCGTCGCCGCTTGCGCCCTGTAGTTCCGCGTGTGGAGGCTGCGTGGCGCGGGAGAGGGAGTTTAAACCCCCCCTCCTCCCCTCCCCACCCCGCAGGGCTTTAAGTTCAGCCCATTGCGCTTAGCGACCGCTAGGATGTAGCCTACCGCGCCGTTTTCGCTTTTTCCCCCTCCTTCATTCAGTTTTTGTGCGCAGGGAGCGTTAAATAAATAAAAGCGTTCCTCGCCAGGATATGCGCGTGTTTTTTTTATCTTTTTTTTGAATAAGGATGTAATATGGGTTAAGGGTTAGAGTGCTCTTCTAATTGAACATTTAGATTGATTTGAATTCCAAAATGTAAACAAGCATATGAAAGAGTTTATAAACGCGTGTAGCCATGTGACTTTTATGGCGCTATTTATTTAAGATGATGCGCATTAAAGCTTCAGCCTGTAGATTACCTTCCTAGTTCTTGTGACAGGGAGGAAATAAGCAAGGGCTCATTGTAAAAACAGCATCCAGAGAAAATGTCTTCCTCTTTTTTTCGAATAAAAAAAAGTTCATTTGCGTTTAAATGTTGGCCTGCGGAGGGAGGAAGGTGGAGACTGGAAAAGGAAGGGGGCTTAAATGTAACACTATCAACAGTTCAATACAGCGCCACTTCTGTGATCCTGTAAAATATATTTTTATTTCAAATTGATAAAATTAACACGACTGTACAATTTTTAAATTATATCCATTTTTGCTGTTTGTTTACACACCAACGTTATGAATGAATAACATTAATTAATTTAATTATATTATATTTAATGTATAAAATTAGTTTCGTAGATTAAATGAAAGTTTTATCTTTGTAAATCCGACGTTCTTTCAATGTATATCCAAAAATCGATATATACAAACCATCACGCGCGCGTTTTTGTTATTATTATTATTGTTATTATTATTATAATTGTTGTTGTTTCTCGGTGTTTGTAATAACTTGGTGTTGTCAAAAAATACGTGGCATAAATGGTACTGATGTTGTACCGTTATAAGGAAAGTAAAAAAACACTATCAATTTCAGATATTGCACACACTCTCACACTCTCACACACTCACACACACACACACACACACACACACGCACGCACGCACGCACGCACGCACGGCGCGTGCATGCAGGAATCACTGTGTCTTTTGGCTCTCTGTTTATTTTTTGTCCCTGACCTGCAAAAAACTGACAGCTTTTCATTGACAGCAAGGTGACTACATGTGCAAACTTTTCTCTCATCCATCCTTTACCTTTATCATCACTTTCTGGAAGTTTATGTCCATTATTATCATCAGGTATTAATAGATGCGGCACAGAACGACAAGAAGAAAAGAGAGGGGGATAGCTATTGATAATTGTACGGAGTAGATACCCCAGCTCGGGTATCGATCGCCGTGTCCCTCCACCTCTCTGCTACAGAGAGATAAGGAGGCTCTCTCTTTAGTGCAATATAATTTCTTTTGACCTATCTGCTTGCTACAGGCTTATGATGAATAGCTGGAGTGGCTGAAGTCCTTTATCACGGAAACTTACCCCTTGATATAATATTGATTCTTTATAACGAGCTCGAGAGGCAAAAAAAGAAGAGTTAAAAAAATATCAAGCCGTCTATTCGGTCATCGTCATCATCAATATCATTACAAAAGGAGCTGCCCCGAGCCTCTGTGTAATCTCTTTTCTCATCTGCGGGATGCTGATGATGAAAGAAGAGGAAGAGGACAGCAGACTGATCGAGAAGTCCGACAGTTTAACCGCACTAAAACACGGCGACGTAAGAAGCTTAGGCGATGATTGAAAAAAAAAATCCGTTTTTTTCTATTGTAACATTTTTGTGACGTCATTTTCAACGAGTTATTCGCCTCATAAAAACAGTTTCTCCGACTTTATTGTAGGTATTTATGTACGTTCACTTCTATAAGCGGAATTAGATGAATGAATGTATGAAATAATTTTGCTATAGAGATAGATTTTTTTCATTGTATAATTAATTAAAATGCTATACATTTTCAATGATGTAGGCGTACAAATCTGTCGGAACGGTAAGGCGATTAGTGATGTCGGATATGTTTTGGTACGAAGCAATAAACAGACAAGATTGATTAAAAATGCTAATTTTAAATAAAAAAATCTTAAAAATACTGAAATAACAATTCTCCCTGTAAATATAAAAAAAATCATGAACATTAAAAAATTCTTTTGTATAGATGAACGCCATTTTTGTATAAATGAATAAATGAATTGTTAATAGATTCATAAATTAATGAAATAATAACTCAGCAGTCGGATGCAAACAGAAAAGCTGCCATGGATTATTCAGTCTGTTTCTCTCTCTCCCCCACCCTTCTCTCTCCCTTCCGCCTCCCTTTTATACGTAGCAAATGAACAATTAGCCTTCTGCCTAACAGTATATAGACCTCACTTGCTAAACAGGAGGGCGCTACACAAGAGTTCGTGTCCCAATTCAAATACCAGTGTACTACATAGCGTGTTATTGCAGAAGAAGTGCCCTAATTGTTGGTAGTACCTAACAGTGTAAATTCTGTATATATATATATATATATATATATATATATATAAGGCAGAATTTATAAAATAAAAGATGTCGTTATTTCCTTAATCTGGAAAAATTAAATTAAATTAGAAGATTACTCCAAGTTAGGGAATAAGCGGGTATAGAATAAATGATTGAATAAATGAATTACATGTACTCATAATTTATCCATAAATTATTTTTTTTTCTGTCCATATATAACACGTATTTATCCATACATTTCTGTAATTTCCTCTGTCAGTGAGTAATAGTAAAAGAAAATTATTCTTTTTAGGCTACGACTATGACTGAAATCAGCTCCAGTGATGCATAGAACAGTTATTCATTCATTTAATCATCTTTCATACCCACTCTTTCCTGAACTTTTTGGGGTCACACATTCACTCCTATAGGCAATTTAGAGTCACCAATCAACCTAATGCACATG
>JAOTQW010000017.1:5954753-5966258 GCA_026260075.1 Sisor rabdophorus
GCTCCAGCAGACCCCCGTGACCTTGAAAAGTTCAGGAATAAGCGGGTATAGAAGAATGAATGAATGAAATATCTCAGTCACTGCACATAAAGAGTAGTTTCATCAATTATTCAAGCTAAGGATGTTGTGAACAGGTGTAGGGTCAGCCATGATTTAGCATCCCTCAAGCGGATAGGGTTAAGGGCAGATACGCTCTTTGCAATTTTGGGCCTAATAAAAAACACAAGGTTGAGCCCCTCATCACACCCTTTCAACACTGAACATACTATTTTATTACTGTTAGTACTGTTACTACTAATAAAACAGATCTTTGGAGGCTATCGAAGTGCATGGTGCACCCCCTTTACAATGCCTCTGGTTAAGGGTCCTAATCAAGAGCAGGGGGTGCTGGGACTTAAATCCTAATCATTAACACAAATTCTATTTGTCTCATAATTCACAAATAACTATTTCCACTCCCAACTATCTCTAATATAATAATAATTAGCTATGTATGTAAGTAATAAAATTGTAATAAATTGTATAATTGTATAATACACTGCATACTAATCAAAATCTGCCTAGAAAATTTAGACTTCTAAAAACCAAAACAATTTTAAATAGAACTCGATATTAAAAATTGTGGGGTCCCTAAAAAATTTGGGTCTTTAATTAATCAAGGCTTTATTTTTTATCAGTTGTAACACACACACATACACATTTTCATCATGCAGAAGGTGCACTCACACCCTCAGCAGGCAGGTCTGTGGCACAGAAGTGGTGTGTGTGTGGGGGGGGGGGCACAATGTCCTGACTTAAACCCTACTTTTACATCTGTGCCAGCTTAGGCAAACAGGAACACACCAAACACACATGGCAGCAGTGGTACATATTGTGTGGAAAAGAAAGTTCGTTTAATCCCTCATTCCTAAGCACAAAAATTAATATGCTCAATTTCGCTAAGCAAGAACAGGCAAAGCTGAGAATTATGGGTAATAACTAACAACTTTGCCCTTGGACACTGATGTGAAATAATTGTTGTGACATCATAATAATAATTAATATAATTATTCATTCATTCATCTTCTATACCTGCTTATTCCCGAACTCGGGTCACAGGGGTCTGCTGGCACATAGGGCGAGAGGAGGGGGTACACCCTGGACAGGTCGCCAATCCATGGCAGGGCAACACACACAACCACACGCACTTACACTCACTTCTATGGGCAATTTAGAGTCACCAATCAACCTAATGCACAAGTTTTTGGACTTTGGGAAGAAACCAAAGGACTTGGAGGAAACGCATGCAAGCGTGGGCAGAACATGCAAACTTATGAGAAGACCCTGTGCCCGGGATTCGAACCCAGGACCTTCTTGTTGTAAAAGAAACTGTGCTAACTACTACGCCACACACCGACCCATTATTATTAACTATTGTTATTATTGTTATATGATAATAATATAATAATTTATTCATTCATTTGTCTTCTATAATCTGCTTATTCCCTAACTGCTGGGTGTCTGCTTGAGCCAAGCCTAGTGCACATAGGGTACACACAGGTCGCCAGTCTATCGCAGGGCCACACACACACCATCACACCTAGAGGGAAATTTAAATCACCAATCAACCTAATGTACCTGTTTTTGGACTGTGGGAGAAAACTGGATTACCCGGAGAAAACCCACAGAGGTGCGGGGAGAATATGCAAACCGCACAGAAATACCGCTTGCGGGATCCGAACCCGGGAACTTCTTGCTTTACAAGATATCTTTATATTTACAGCATTTGGCAGAAGCCCTTATTCAGAGCTACTTACAACTAAGCAATTAAGGGTTAAGGGCCTTGCTCAGAAGCCCACAGTGGTGGCTTGGTAGTTTTGGGAATCAAACCCCCGGTCTTTCTGGTATCAGTCTAACACTTTAACCACTAGGCCACCCCTTTCCTTAAATATCTTAAATGACTAATCTAAAAACTTTAATAAATAGGTCATAAACCTGTAATAATAGCAATTAACATAACATTTCTATAGCAAGTATTTACATTGAACTATTTAAAAAAAATAGAAAAAAAAATAGGAAGGAGGAAGTTCCCAGTGTCAGGATGACCAGCTATGTTACATGACCAGTAACATGAACAGCCATATAAATGGGGAAAAAACAAATTTATTGTGTCGTTAAATTTGTCAATGTTGTAATAATGGGGGGAAGATATCTATGTAGAATAAATCAGGACCTTGAATAAAATTTTTCATACTTCCCATACAATTCTAGAAGGTTGCTTCGTCAGTGGGAAAGTAGACATAGGCCAGTTTTGAAATGTCTGCTTTTGATCTTAAAATTCTATAATCTGATCTCAGACATTAATCATCATCACATTTCTGTAACGTGAATGTACTCTCCTAGTCTCCTGTGAGCTTAAAAGCAATAACTTCCTGAGACAGTGCTGCAGTCAGTATGTCGTCCGTCATGTGAGTCATAATGGAGTCCTGAATCGTTTATATCCAATAATTTGCCCTTGTTTGGGAGGAAATGTGCCTCTGACTAACTTTTCTGCAGATTTTAAATTGCAAATCATCTCAGACATTAAAGATAAGCTTAACGACGTACAGTAAATCTAAGGAGGTTAAAAGCCACTTTATTTTCCTGGAGATTACCACTAATTCACTGTTTACTCCCAATCCTACAAACATGTGATTATGATATAAATAGTTCCCGTTGTTCCCACAATGCAACTTTTCCTGTTATGATTATGACTGCTTGTGGTCATGGGCCAATTTATTACATGCTTCATTGAAGCGTTGCCTCACTAATACCACAAGCGCCGGGCCTCCCAGAAGTTTCTTCCTCTGAGCCTGAAGGCCCATTAGTTATGATTATCATTTTAATGTGAAGGCTTAAGTGGGACATTCGGTTTTAAGTTTCAACTGTAGAGTGTGTGAGGGGGTGTAGAATGTTCAGGTAAGCAGAAAATCTCAGAAGATAATATTAGCTTCTACCTTCAATAATATAAATATATTTTGTTTTTTTACATAAACGTTCAAAGGGCTTTTGGGCCTTGCTTTTGCGCAGTGGCAGCTTGTGGCGACTGTTGCAGCGGCAACTTTTTGTTAGTTTTATTATGGTTCTGGATAATTCAATTCATTTTCTGATTTTATTTTAGATGCTTTTTTCTTCTTTTTTCTTGATATTATTTCTATGAGTTCCATGGAAACATGAGTGAGCTCATGTTTTAAAGGTAGAGTGTAGGCATGCCTTCCTTTCCTGCCTCTTGTCAGAACCACACACCAATGATGAGCAAAATAACAAACAATTCATTCATTAATTCATTCATTCATCTTCTATACCCGCTTCTTCCCGAACTCGGGGTCACAGGGTTCTGCTGGAGACTGTCCCAGCACACATAGGGGACCTGTACACCCTGGACAGGTCCAGAACAATACAAGAAAAAAATTTCTTTCTCTGGTGTATGTTTGAATCCCAAGTTACAGGATAAAACTGTATCAGAGTCACTGCTTGAGCGTTTCTATATAAATAGTGCTCAGTCAACAGCGGAGGTTTGTCATCCAGCTGACCTTTGAAGTCCAGCAGGAAGAGAGGAGGAAAAGAGAGGTAGAAAGGGGTTTGAAAAGAAAAGAAAACTCAGGCCAAGGTCAAGAAAGCTAATTTATTTCCTTTATCCGCTGGCGTCCCTGAGAGGCAGACCACACACTGGCCATACAAGTGGCTCTTTTAATAGAGGGAGAAGTGCATGGCAGAGGGCTGGCGTCATCCACTGCTTCTGCTGCTTGAGCTCATGCATGGCATTGAGGCTGACTAGTGTGTGTGTGTGTGTGTGTGTGTGTGTGTGTGTGTGTGTGTGTATGTTTTCAAAACACACGTCAGTGCCAAACACTAGCAGCCACATCTCCCCCAGCTCTTATTGTCACACTGAAGAATTGTATTGCATCATTATTGAATAATTAGCTGTTGATTTCTGGGATAATGATATAAAACAGTCAGAATATCCTGAACAATATTGACTAAAATGTTAAATGTCAATTTAAAGGGGTTGTCAAATGCCACATGCAACTTAAGAAAGTTGTATGAGCTGAAAAGTCTGTTTGTGCATACAACAATCTTTTAAAGATAAGCATCCACCCAGAGTTTTTATTCAAACCCTTATGTCATTTTTAGATGCTCGTTTTCACACATGTCACACAGACCAATGCTACAACCGCGATAGATTTAGCATAGACCCACCCTGAACGATTAGTACCAATTCGCATTCCTGCTTCAGCTCCAGAAAAAATTAGTATCATTTTTTTCTATAAATCTTTGCAAATTGCCTTTTTAATGTGCTACAGTTAGAACTTTTCACATTAAGGCCATTACAGTGTAAACTTTCAGAAAACATTGTTATGTTATGTTTATTATGTACAACTTTAAGAATCACACGTTTAACATGAATAATGCATTAACTTACTACATACTTTGTACCAAAATTGTAGGTAAAAATCAAATGGTAACAGTACATTAGGATTATGTGTGTAGATATTTTGTAAAGGTGTCTAATAATCATTAAAAGAGAAAAACATGCACTGAAATGGGTCACAAGTACAATGAATGGTTTTACATTAACAATAACAATTTTTTATCAAAGTAAATTCCATAATTTTCATAAAGATGTTTGTTTTATATCCCTAACCTTCCTTATGCATCTTTATCTACAAAAAAGAAATATTGCAAATAGTTTATGAAATATTGCAAATCATTTTGGATTTTAGATCTTGACACAAAATGGCATTAGGATAAGCAATCCATACTGTAGCAATGTAAACAGATTAGTGTTTATCACTGAACCTCATAGCAAGAGGGTTTTAGGTTCGATTCCTGGCATGTTTCACCTGTGCTTGTGTGGATTTACTCCGGTTTCCTCTCAAAGTGCAAAAACATGCATGTTAGGTTACCTAGAGAGAAATACGACTGTAAAGTCACCATGAAAATAGCCTGCTGCTATGAAGTTAAACCAAAGAAATAATTACATTAATTGTAACAAGTTGTATAAAAAGTCACTATCACTATCGTATTACAATTGAATGTATGAATAAATAAATAAATAAATAAATATTTACTTCTGTAAATTTTTTGTTAAACCGTCTTGAAATAAATTGAAATGGTTGTTGATCAGAGAGTGTATATATACACTGTCAGCATGAGACAGAGCTGATGCCTATTTCTGCAAGTGATTATATATATCTGTCTGTGTGTGTGTGATGTGCAGTCTTGTATTACTCACCATTTCCTGAGCTTTCACATAATTTTAAACTGCCTGATAAACCTGTAAGCCTGTGGGCCTTCCAGTGTGATAATGATTTATTTCCAGACAACTCGAGGCTGTAATCTTCTGAAGTTCTTTACCCCTATGCTGCACTACGTCACTTTCAACAGCACCGCCATCAAACACACACTTATCTGTTTCCCTTTGAGTCAGGAAGAGTATAAGAGTATATTTTATGATAACTTTACAAACCCTGTTTAGATTGTTTTCAGTTTTTCACAATCGTAACGAGTAGTTGTTTTTCTAAAAATTGAGTTAAATATAAGGTTAACCATAAGTTTAACTTTTATTCACAGTTTGCTTTGTATTTTTTTTTTAATATTTATAATAAATTTCCCTTTAATCTTACATGATTTATTTAGACTTTTACGTGCTACTATTATTATGTCTCTGGAAGGTATTGTTCCTAGCTATTAACTGTTCTTTAATGTAAAAAATGCAGGTTGTTTTTTAATCCAGTGTAAATTAACATTAATAGCATTTGGCAAGCACTCTTTATTGTATTGAGAGCAATTTACATTTATCTCTTTTATACAACTCAGAAATTAGGAATTTAGGGCGTTGCTAAGTGGCCCAGCAGTGGCGGTTTAGTGATGCTGGGAATCAAACCCAGATCTTCCAAAACACAGAGTTGTGTTTTAAAGCACTAACAATCGATTTCGTATTCTCACATAATAAACCATAAAATAAATAAAACATGAATATAGATATTTACCCCAAACTCGTACAGGTACAAGGGGTTCTTTTTTTAATTGTTAATCACTTCTTAATGAAGAGCATTAATTCAGGATATAAAATAAAATGTTAAAACTGGGTGTTTAGTAGCTTTTGAGTAGAACCATATATAAACAAATACAGTATATTTTAGTTTTCCTGCTATTTTGTGGAAATCAGTAAATGCATTAGGGAATAAATCATCAGAAAGTGTCATACTTGTTTTTTTTTAATTAATCTCCTTTCCTTCAACTGCTTTTGTTTGCAATGTTTCCGTTTCTTGTATCAGTTTATATCAGTAAGAATATAAGGATGAGACTATAGATGAAGGAGCGTATAGAATAAAGTAAGTGACTAAGTGTTCCTTGTTTCCCTTTTTAATTAGCACCTGCAAGCATTTTTTTCCATTATCACTGCGTGCGTTAAAACTCTTCTCGTTCTCCTAATTAAGAAAAGTGGAAACAGATTAGATGGGCCCTTTGAACAAAGGTTAGGGATTGCTGGCTGCTGTTTGTTTGTTGGGCTAACACCAGGAAACCGGCTGCCATGAGCGCACACTGTCACTAAAGAACCACTGATTGTTTTCAGCTAATAATAAAGCTGAACGCAGTTATTTTACTTACAAGAATAAAAATGTTATCACAGAAAGAATTGACGGATTTTGTCACGTTACTTATTTGAGAGCAACTTAGTTAAAGCAATTTTTTTACCACCACATGCCATCTGGATATGTGGGGTGTTTTATGACCTTTTATGGGTGTGGTAATGGGCGTGGTGTCGCTATGGAAATTTAGTGAGAAAAAACAGACTGTATCAAACCGGTTTTTAAGTGAACATTTTTTTTCATCCAGCTGGAACTAGCACTATATATATACTGTCACACACAATCAATTTCCTAATGAAACTATTTTATTAATATTATTGTTCATACCTGAGCAATTAAGGACCTTACTCATGGGGCACAGTGTGTTTATAGGAGTTTTTGACCATTCTTCCAGAAGCCCATTTTCGAGGTCACACACTGACACTCTCATTCTACGCTCTTTCATCTGTTATCCAAAAGGTGTTCTATCAGGTTGAGATCAGGACAGGGCGAGTCAAGTTCACCCACATCCATGTCTCTATGGGCCTTGCTTTGTACACTTGTGCACAGTCATGTGGGAAGAGAAATAGATCCCACAAATTTGGAAGCATGGAATTGTCCATATCTTGTCCATAATACCCTGAGAGCAACCCTTTCTTTCACAAATGTTTTTTAAAAAAAATCTGCATGTCTGGGTGATTAATTTTATACACATGTGGCCATGGCAGTGATTGGAACACCTGATTCCGGTTAAATTGGATGGTTTGTATTATGTCTGCTGCACCACCAAATCAAGACGAGCCATATAATAAAATTTCACCTGACCTCAGTTGCTTTCAGTTTGGATCACAGTACAGCTTTTTATGGTATGTCCCACTAGAGTCATGCTACAAGCTCATCCTACATCCACCACAAAACCAAAAAAATTATGTTGACTTTATTTTCAGTTGGTTGCTGGAGGTTTATATTATACTTACATATATTTCTTTATCCAACTCTGATATACATAAGA
Source organism: Sisor rabdophorus (assembly GCA_026260075.1). Classification (NCBI taxonomy): domain Eukaryota; kingdom Metazoa; phylum Chordata; class Actinopteri; order Siluriformes; family Sisoridae; genus Sisor; species Sisor rabdophorus. The sequence goes on from JAOTQW010000017.1 coordinate 5,962,359, forward strand.
TATTGATTAAAAGAAACTCCCATGAGAAAAAAAATGGGTGGTGCAGTCAGTCGCAGATGAAAAAAAGAGTGTCGCTTCTTTTCTTCACCTCTTCCACTCCACCATTGATTGGTCTTTCATAAGCATTAGTCGTGCTTTCCGAGGTCTTCCAACCAACCCGTCCATCGATGTGATTTAAGACCTTGGTGCTTCCTCCTTAACAGCTCATTAAAGAAAAAACACGAGTGGAAGCGGATCGAGGGACTTCAGACGAATGCTCTTCAATCGAGGATTAAATTCCAATCAATCGCTACTGCTATTTCCACATCAACCTGCTTTTAAACATGTTGTGGGTTTTTCTGTTTAAAATAACATAGCGTTTGTATGCCAATTTACGTAATGGCTTGCAGAGGTTAGTGTGTCATGTGAGACAGAGGTGGTAGATATACCTAAATTGTTTGCTTGATATCAATAGTTTTCTTTAAGTCATGCTAAAAAAACCTGGAATTAAAAAGAAATATAACGTTTTTTTCTCTAATCTATTGACAGCTTATGACATTCTTATAGGAATTTTACAAATTTAATATATTCTTGTTTTACAGAAAACAAGGACAGTGGACTACTTCAGTGGACAAGCCTAGAAAGTCCATTGGATAAACTTCAGTTTTTGAAAACTGCTCCCGAATGGCAGCCATATTGTAAATATTGAAACCAGATCTAAATCTGCAAATCTTTATATAAACCTGTTAGTTCTCAGTCTAACAGCTGTGTATATGGAATAATGCATTTTATCCTTCTAGAGTACAAACTGCTGTTTGTACTTTTTATCCTTAAAAAAACCTGAAAACGCTCTTTGTAGCTGATTGTTGCATCATAAGTAGAGTTTGTCATTTAGCTTAGAGAAATAGATTTATTAATTTCCCATTGCCTACTTCCAAACACCAAATAGGAGTTTATGCTTGGTCCATTAATGTTCTTTGGCTTCACATTCCTTAAGCCCAAATATCTAGGAGCCACGCTTGAAGAGGAATTTATAAAAGAAGCCAGACGGCAAGAAAAGAAGGAGCGAATTTAATAAAGCTCAACAAGGCAGAAAGGATTGCGCACTCACTGAATGGAGATTCACTTTCTTTTACAACTTCTGCCTACTTAAACACTTTTACGCCCCAACCTTTTATCTATCTGACTGGCTTCACAGAGAGAAAGAAAAAGACAGAGACACGGAAAAGAGACTTTAGAGAAAGGAGGAGGGAAAAGAGGGAATCGTTCGGATTTTTATTTGAATGTTGACCGAGGGTGGTCACCATCTGTGCAAACTGTCGGATTCTATGACTTTTTCCTGCAGTCTGTAAAACGGAAGCCTCTCGTGCAACGGAATCGCATGTCATCCGTCTTGTAAACGCTGTGTTTAAAACATGGATTTTTTTTCACCCTATCACTTCCACCTATCTTACTCTGTGACTTTTTCCCTCTTCCACCACATTTGACATTTTTTTCTATTTTATTACCTTCCACACTTTTTTCTTTAAGATAGCATATGTTGCTTTGTTTTCTTACTGGACATCATAAATCTGCTCTCTTTAGCAAGTTGAAAAGCTTCATTTGAACAGTTTGATGTTCACTCTGGAAGACATTGAAGAAAATAGTTTTGTCCGAAATCCTTTTATCTTAAAAACAAAAACAAAACAATGTCTACTGTAATTGTTGTCTTTGTTACTACCATAACCCGTTTTCTGCATTATAAAATAAGTTCCTGATTTCCTGGCTGTAATATGTTTATGAACAGCGCAGTGTCTTCTTAATCACAGTAGGGAGGCCAATTAAAAGAGAGCATGAGGGAAATAATTGTGATTCTCAGATAAAAATCCTGGCGAGAATGGAATCCCTGCTGAGGAATTGTATTGAGAGCTGTAATTTTTTTAGGAAAAGTGACACACGCATTTACGATTGCAAACAATGGCACTATTTTGCATTAAAAATGTTCGCGGGGCGTGGATTGGAGAGATGAGCACTTTCTTGGTATTATTGAAGAAAAACAGAAAAATCTGTTGCAACAGTGTGACAACATTCCCGCTCCACCCCTCTTATACACGTTAACTCGTGTTGCCCTCTCTTTTTTCTCTAATCATTACGATTTCGCACATGCTTTGTGTGACTGTGTGCCTTCTGACATGCCATGCCAATAAGCCAGACAGATATACAAAAAGTTCTAGTATTTTCCAATTTTCTGCCACTTCCTCTCTTGTCTCTCTTTGTCTCTCTCTTCAATAAAAAAAACTTTAAGTAAATTTTATTTGAAATTAAAGTTCAGTTCAAGCCAGTTCAAGGCCAGCTCAAATCGGTCACTTCAAAGCTAAATGGTAAATGTTAAGACAATTACTCTGGCACTGCAACTCGACTGATTACTGTTCAGTTGAATTAACTCAGTTAAGAAGTAAACTTGAAGACAGAAATACATTTTATGTACACTTACAGTAAGCATCCAGAAGACAGACTCATTTCATATGCTCGTATTCGTAAATTTTTCAAAAGTAAAATAAATGATTAATCAATCTAGGTAAGAATTTTAGTTAGTTAGATACAAGCATATGTGACATGCGAACGTGAGTGAGATCGTCAATTTGCGATACTGTACCACCTGATACTCAATCAGTCAATTATTTCAGGGGGCAGGGGGTTCACCCTGGACAGGTTGCCAGTTCATCATGGAGCCACAGACACACACCCACACACTCACACATTCACTGCTATGGGCAATTTAGAGTCAACAATCAACCTAGTGCACATTTTTGGACTGTGGGGAGAACATGCAAAATCCGCAGAGAAAGGCCCCAAGCCCAGGATTCGAACCCAGTATCTTCTTGTTGTAAGGTGATCATGCTAACCACTACTCACGGGCAGAAAAAACAACGGACACGGGATCTTTCTGTGCGGAGTTTGCATGTTCTCCCTGTGCATGCATGGGTTTCCTCCGGATACTCCGGTTTCCTCCCACAGTGCAAAATTATGTGCATTAGGTTGATTGGGTGTGTGTGTGGCCCTGTGATGGAATGGCGACCTGTCCAGAGTGTAACCCCTGCCTTTCGCCCTATGTGTGCTGGGATAGGCTCCAGCAGACCCCCGTGATCCAGAGTTCAGGAATAAGCGGGTATAGAAGATAAATAAATGAATGAATGTCTCTGACTTTCAAGGCAAAACAAACACTATAGGATTCCATGTGTCACTGTTATTCGTCTCTTTTGCAATGTATCAGCAAGTCGATTATTTGGGGACTCGTGTACGGCAACCGTCATCCATTTGTGCACAATCAGGGTCATTTAAGCTTTTTTAGCTTAGTTGATTAGAAGATATCAAGGTCAATGACATAAGGACTTTTTGTCAGTCTAATAACAAATTCTAGAGATGGCATATTTGGTGGTTATGTTAAGTCAGAGCTAATGAGAGGAAGGAAATAGGGATTTGTGGCCAAAATTGTTAGTATCTCAAGCAATTCTGTCAAAAAGACATTGTGTGTGGGGGAATAAGCATGTGGTAGCTGTTGCAGTCTGACTGGTGTCTCTTGTTGATGCTCCTGGCTACAACTGCAAGGGTGTTTTTACACATCTATTTCAATTTGATAGGTCATGATTCACCTTGTACTCATACTTGCATACTTTTAACTTAGATAACTAACCCAAAGTCATGGTGATACCTTCACAACCCGATTGGTCAGCTTTTATAATAGATATTTATGACATCATTTTCCATCTAATACAACGCAGTGATTTTAATGAAACATGCTCATCATTTGGATGTAGATAGGGTTTTACTTTTACCAGCTAAGGATATAAAAACTTTGCAAATTGTTCAAACAGCACCAGGATTTCAAATTTCACATAATAGGATTTCAGATAATCAGGAATTTCTGACTAATAGGAAACA
>JAOTQW010000017.1:5980971-6000250 GCA_026260075.1 Sisor rabdophorus
TGACCCCGGATTCGGGAATAAGCGGGTAAAGAAGATGAATGAATAAATAAATGATTGGTCTGCTGATCTGTAGATTTTAGTCTTGAGCCCTTGAGCAAGGCTTCTGCATCTGCCAAATACCAGAAATGTTTAAGCAACTTGCTTTACACATAGCCTGATTCGCTCTCAAACTCGTCTTTCCTTACAGTAACATAGCACTTGACTCGTCTTCCTTCTGTTCATCACTGTGTCATGTAGAAACAATTTCTTCATCATCGATTTCCATAAGAAAGTCCCCAGATCACTTCGACTCTGATTCATCTGTCTGTTCCTGTCTGCGTCGCCCTGAGCGACGAAGGCGTAATTGTTTACCAAAGGTTTGCGCCTCATTGGTTGCTGAAGATTGGCTCCTAATTAGCAACGAGTTGTCTGAACATGTTCAAGCACTGTCCACTCCACTTTCATCTAATCTCCACTCTTTCAAACAAAATAATGAGATCATTTACACCTCATTAACACAGCTCTGTAATGTCCGTACATTCATCATAATGATTGCTTATCATTTCACTCAGCAATATTATCTCCTCTAATGAAAGCGTTTCTCCCCGCTGCCAGGAGAGCCTTAATTGGCGGTGTGGAAAGGCAGCTTGTCAGAATATGCCAGAGATTCTCATTTGCATGTTGCACTTCAAATTCTAATAAAGAATTGTAATTAGATATCAGCAAATACAGTTGATAAAAACTCTTTTGATAGCTGCTATAGAAGAACAAACCCAAGATTAGGACAAAATATAAAATCTATTGGGTCACTGGCATTTTCGGCTTTGTAGATGAATTTATCTGATAATGGCCATACCTTAGTGGGTGAAGTCGCAATGATATTAGGTAGAATATGTCTTGTGGAAAAAGATTGTATATTTAGACTGGTAACTGAATCAAGTGGCATAGAACTTGATAATGCTTGCAATATTTTATGCTAATGTTAGCTAGAAGACATGTATTGCCATTGTTTTATCTAGGTTTTATGTGATTCTTTCACCCTGGATTATAAGGAAACATGAAAAGTTCATTCATTTATTCATCTTCTATACCAACTTATTCCCTAACTCTGGGTCACAGGGCTCTGCTGGAGCCTATCCCAGCACATATAGGGCGAGAGGCAGGGGTAACCAGTACACCACTGTGCTGCCCCGCAAAGTTAAATGCACATTTAATTTATTACCCCAGATTTTAGCAGCAAAGTCACTAAAGTTTCAAAACACAAACATTCCATGATGTGTTTCTTTTGGGTTCATGGTTAATATGTGGATTGGATTAGCCTCCGGACATGGCTGCTGGACTGATCTGGGGCTTTGGGCTCCCAGTGTGAAGCGTGACCCCAGACACAGAAAGAGATTCATCCCATATTTCCATTTTTTTCCTGGTCTATGATGTGGAAAAAGCGTGTGAACTCTCATACCCTCTCCACAGTCATCCTGAGGCTTCTTCGAAATGGGATCAAACGCATGACATTGTGTGCTTTAGCTAGACTAGCCGAGCTTCCCATGCGAGCCAGGGAGGTGCCCTTGTCTGATTTAGAAAGGCTTAGGAGAGGATTTCTTTTACCCCTCGACTAAGGGCCTGGCTGCTAATTGTGGCCACGTGCGGACTGCAGGCATAGCCCAAGTAGCTTTCCTAAATTAAAACCTAGCACCGCGTGTCAGAAAACTGGCATCTGTGGGTTTTTTTTTTGTAAAGCCCCACTCCCTCTTTCGTAGAGCTCCTCCAGGCTTACTTTTAACATGTTATGTTTTTCTTTGTAAATAAGTTTAACTCATTAAATTGTGTCTAATTTGTCCAAAAAAAGTACTTTTATGTAAATATTTTTCAAGGATTCATTTTTATGTAAATTGTTGTCATATTCGATATTTCATATCCCTTTTACACAGACATTTCTTTTTTTACACTTAACTTTTTTCTTATGTCTTTTTTTTACGTGTTTTTATGTGTTAAAAAGCTTTTTCTCCTCCTATGGCACGCAAACTCTAACCCTTTTAACCTGCCCTGTGTGATCATTTCTTACTGCTGCGTCGTGTATTACATGTGGATTTGTCCTCTCGGTAGATCTGACCTGCAGCTTTGACACAACAGTACAACGAGAACCAACTTGGCCCTCAGGCTGCGCTGCTCGTGTACGAGGTTAATAAGCCGCTCTGGCAACCAAACTGTCACCTTGAGCTAATAAAGATGGGCAGGGGGGTTGCATATCTCACACACACACTCACACACACACACACACACTCACACACATACAAAATATATTTCCATGCTGGTGTGTCCTTATTGCCAGGGTGACATGTCAGCAGGGTGATCATTGAACAGAATCTGCATGACGATATTTGTGTGATCAAGCTGTCTCTTTTCTATCCACACAGTTATGAGATACTCACTTTACACACACACACACAGACACACACCCACACACATGTCTGGTTTGCTATCCTTGTGGAGATCCAATTGTTTTAATACTGTACAAACTGTATTTTCTAACCTCTTTTCACACACACACACATATTATCCATCCATTAAGCTCTGTTTAGAGTAAACCCCATTTCACTTTTAAATATTTTAAGAAACCATGTCTATTTCTTTTCTAAATATAATGAAATCACAGTAAGATGACAAAAGTAGATTGACCGCTACAGGACTAATAAAGCTAACAACTCCAATTTAATTTATAACTCAGCATGGATGAATTTCAGCAGCAAGGCCAAATCACAGGTTTGTAGTGATGTGCTGAGATTAATATTAAATATTATAATTAATATTTGGATGATGATTGCTTTAAAAAAATAAGATGTAAAAAAAAAGACAAAAGCTTGTGTTTGTTTGTTTGTTTTTGTTTGTTTTTAAGCAAATTGTTCTTTACCTGCTGCATTTAAGTGCAAACATTACCACAGCATAAGAAAATGGAACGATGTAAGGATAAAATGAAGCTGCATTATCATTGTATTATTTTAAATGAATGTTTAAAAGAAATGAAAAATATTTATAATCATTGATATTTTGAATTTTTTACTAAAAGCTTTTAATAAAAAAGGGGATGCTGACATTAAGTCCAGGTTCAGATATTAAAGTTTTAAGTTTGTATTCTTTTCCAGATAGTAAATAAATAAAAATAAGTAAATACACTTTTTCTGTGTAAAATGTGTGAAATGTCTAAATCTGAAAGAAAAGCCAAAGCACACATTGTATTTTTTCTTAGCTTATTAGATTTATTCAATTTGATTTTTTTACACAAACAATTAAAAAAACACTTAAATAAACACTTGTGCACTTGGCAGCGTGATGTCATTTAGCATTCTTATTCTTATTTGTGTTTTTTTGTTGTTGTTCCTGTACAGTGCAAAATGTTCACTGTCTGTAAGCAACTGAGCGTGAGGAAGTGTCTGCTTTTACATGCTCGAAAGACTTTCACTTTGTTTTATATATTTTATGAATCAGTCCATGTCATGTTCTCTTTTTTCAGTTTAGTCTGAAAATATTTTATATTAAATATAACACGTGGATTCATTTACATATTGATTTATTAAGCTTTTACTGGCCAATCAGTTTTAATTTAAACAATTAAACAAATTATATTAACGCTTAACATTGATTGAGTCAATGTTGATTATTTTCATAATAGTGTTATTAGCAATAGAATTATATCAAACCCAAATACCCTGACCAATGTCATGAGCTAAAAACAAAAGGAGCCAATAGGAAGAAAAAGTGTGTAAGTGTGTGTGTGTGTGAGAGAGAGTATAATCAGCCATGCATCTGTGAGAGACCAGAAACAAAGCTTTGTTTGTGTGCCTCAATCAGTCGTCCCCGTGAAAGCAGCCACTTACTAGAAAGAGAAAGAGAGAGTAAATATCTTGATTTTTTTGATAAAAAACAACATTCAAGGTACAAATAAAAAAGGTAAACCCAATTCAAACTTATTTTTGTTTGTGAAGCAACAGAGAAACGCAGAAATAATTTACATACAATACATCTACATAGGGGCCCCGGAGTGCCTCTAACATACAGATTTAGTTTTTACCCTTTTTTTCCACAGTATTAAAAGTGAAGTAACTTAGAAAACGAGGTCTCCACTAGTCCAGCAGGAAGCCGAATCCATCACCCGGCAAGACCTGCACGAATTTAAACCCAGATTGATAAGAAAATTTCTTCCGTTCCACCGTTTTTTTCTTGTCCCAAAGAGGTAAACGGGAGGGGAATAAAGTTACAAGTGTGCATCGAGGAGCTGAAAGGCAGTGTGGGAAAAAGCAGCCTTGGCAGGGAGACGGGGTCAGTAGCGAGCCCGCCGCACCAGGTGTCCCCCCTGTATTCAGACATTCGCTCATTCATAGAGCCAGCACAGAGTATTAAAACTCAGAATTTGCAACTGAATGCTTGATATAATCCTGGAAATATATGTCTCCATTAAGCACACTCCCATTAAGCGCACAAGGAGGCCATTGTGCTGAGGCTTTATGTATATTTATCAAGGTTTTAAAAAGAAGGACCGGTGAGGATGGAGTGACGGAAGGAGAGAGAGAGAGGGGAGGAAAGTAAGAGAGGGAAAAGAGTGCAGACTCGGATAGACTTTCCAACTGTTTACATGTTAATTTTCAAACTTAACAGCCTTCATTCTGGAACTATTTATATACAGAATGCTAATCATCTTCTCCTTCACCCCTTCCACCACCACCATCACCAAAATCTCCTTTCTTTCTCTGTCTCACTTGGCAGCAGTTATTTCTCACTTGACTGTGGCTATGCTAATGTGTGTGTGTATGTGTGTGTTTAGGTTTAATAACAGCCCACTCGAAACTTAGAGACACAGTTCAAAACACCAAAACCAGAAAAGGTTTTCTTTTCACTTGAAACACAGTGTCTGGAAAAGACACTAGAAAAATTGGCAAAAGGGCAAAAAGGAGAGAAATAGATAAAAAAAAGAAAAAAAAAGAAAGATTAAAAACATGAATGAGAAAATGAATAAGAAGAAAAAGGAAACTGAAATAAAGCAGGTGGGGGAAAGAAAAGTAATCATGGAAAATGGAATAGAAAGCAGGACAAAAAAGGGGAAAAGAATAGATTGAAGGGCAATGGAAAGGAAATGAAGGGGGAGAGAAAAAAGTTGTCCTAAAGGTACTGTGTATAAAACTGGGCTTGTTTACAGTCAGTGTTTGGTGAGGGAAAAAAATCTTTTGTCTTTTCACAAATAAGGTGACTCTTACACCAGTAGTGAGAGATACTGCATGGAAGAAGGAAAGGAGGGATAAATGGAGTTAATTTAAAAAACTGAATAAAAAAAGACAAAGCTGAGAAGTTATGAAATTTTGGGAGCTGTAACACCATGGCAACTGCTGAAGTGTTCATGTGTCCAGCAAAGAGAATGTGTAACAAACCCCCCTTTCTTTTTTTCACCCTGTTGCTCTCTCTACCTCTTTCTCTCTCTCTCTTGCTGTCTCTCTCTTTCTCTCAATCTGTGCATGTCTCAGTCTCTCTCCATGCCAACAGGGTAACTGTGCAAAAGATGAGAATGACTGTATGTTTGTGTGTGTGTGTGTGTGTGTGTGTTTGTGTGTGTCAGTGAGTGTGTGTGTGTGTGTATGTCTTTTATTGAAGAAATTATAACAGCTGATTATTTAAACAGCTTTTACATGCTAGGCATTGAAAGCTGCCTTTTGTTGTACTAATATTATAGCTTTCTCTTTTCAAATGAATGAATTTTTCTAAATGTTGTGTTAAATATTTCAACTGACATTTCACCATTTATGTTCTTTTTAATATATACTCTTTTCTAAATATTCTTATGAAAAAACTATTTTGTTAATTCTCTCACAATTATGCTTACAGAAAAACATGTAACAATAATAACTTTTAGTTGACCTGTCTACCATTCAAATATATCTGGGTTCTGGCACCCTTAATTCGTAAGAATTCCTAGGTTGTTTTAATGCTTAATGCGTATAACTTTTGCATCAGTAAGATACCACCAACCACCAAGCTAAATCAATATAAAAAGACCTAGAACACAGCCTTGATGTACACCATATCAAATTTATACCTTTTTTCATCATTCTTTACAGTTTGTAGATTTTGAAATTTATATTTCTGTTTTTGGAAATGGTGTAACAATGTTGATTATAAGTAAAGTGGCAGAACTGCATAATTTCTGTCGATTTAACATTTGTTTAGACTGTGTTTTCCAAAGAATAAAGCGTTTTCTATTATGTTAAGGTTTCTTTTTTCAAATGGCAATACAAAACAAAAATTGCAGTGACCTTATTCTAGTTCCTACCATTATTTTAATTAAGCCATCAACAAGGAAATGTAGCATATATTATTTTGTTTGTGCATGTAAAGGAGGAGCAAGCAATTGTTGTGCATCGTCAAAAACATGTATGGCTCGCTTTGCTCTTTCTGCTTTTCTCTTTCTCTCTCTCACTAATTATGATGCTAATATCAGCACTCTAAACAAAGTAGCAATTTTGATGACTGATATGAGGACACAAAATGGCTGCTTTGACAAAAGATCTGTTGAGGGGCCCCAAAACCTCTGAAAAGATGTGCATTTGTGAGTATATATGTGTGTGTGCGGATGGTTGCATCAGTGTGCTTGTACCATCACCTGGATTATGCAGGGCCATTGTGTACGAAATATCATAAAATTGACACATGAATGTCTGCGGATCCACCTCCCTCCAACGCCAGGGTGAACGATTATTTATCCCGCTCTGGAGCTGTGCTGAGACAATTAGTCATATTCGTACACCAAAATAATCGAGTGGCAGGAGACAGAGCCGCAGTACAATAGGCAGCTTTTGTCCGCTCTTCTGTCTGACAGGGATAATTAAACATATGAAATTCCTCTATAGGGGGCCGCGTCAACAAGGCAGTGTCTGCAGCCGTGCCCGAGTCTTTTGTGCCACCATTGTGGTGCCTATTACCTGTCGGATAAAAGGACACACACGTCAAGTTTTTTTCTTTTTCCTCCATGCTGGTTAAAGAAGCAAAAGAGAGTGAGTGGCCAGGATGATGGTGTGGAGATATTAAACAAAGATATGTGGAGATATGCTTTGAAATTCAAACCTCTGGAAGACCTCTCGGACTCAGCTTACTGTTGCTTTGTGTCACTTATGTCTCTTCGGATCAGATGGTTCAACTTAACTTGACTTTGTATGACACTCTCATTTATTCATTCTTTTATTTTTTTGCATGTTTATTCCCAAATTCGAGTCACAGGGGTCGACTGGAGCCTATGTCAGCTCTCTAAGGGCCAAAGACAGAAATTATAAACCCCTGACAAGTCTCCAGACCATCACAGGGCCACAAACACACGCTCACACTCGATCCTATGGGCAATTTAGATTCAACAATCAACGTAATGTACAATATCTGTTTGAGGTTTGTATGTTCCCTGTGTGCTTGTGTTTAGTGTTTACTCTTGGTACACTGGAGCAGCTGAAGGAAACCCACACAAACACGGGGATAACATGCAAACTCCGCACGGGACCTTTTTGCTGTGAGGTGATTGTGCTAACCACTATGCCACTGCACCACACCCAAATATGCTTTAATTTAAATTAATTACATTTACAGAGCATTTGGCAGACGCTCTTATCCAGACATACAACTGAGCAATTGGGGGTTAGAGAACCCACAGTAGTGGCTTGGTGGTGCTGGGAATTGAACTGAACCCCGGTTTTTCTGGTAACAGTCCAACACCTTAACCACTAGGCCACCCCTTCTCATTACATTTAAATCTAATATCCATTTTGTCAGTATATATTTTGTTTTTGATAAAGCTTTATTATTGTGCATATTTTATAAGGTGTATGCTACAATTTAGAAATATTTAAATATTGCATGGGTGCTCCTCTCTTTTTGTCCTATCAATACAGTATGAAATAAAATCTTTAAATGTTTGTCACATTTTTGTTAAAAATTACAAATTAAAATACTCTTTTAGTAGTAAAGTCATTTCATTAGATTTTTGCTGGTAATTTGAATGAATTTTTTGTACGTTTTTGTTTAAACAAGTTGAGTTTTCTGTTGTTATTTCCCCTCCCAGTTAGTCAGGGGTATTTCTAAGATGATCCGTTTATGATCCTGATATAAGTAGAAGAAAAAGAAAAAAAAACTTATGACATGATACCAGTTGTGTGTTTGTGTGTGTGTGTGTTGTTCATACATCCTGTCCAGCTTCCACCTCTCACTTCTGCTCTCAAGTCTCTGTCTGGTTTCTGTGGCTGGAGGTCAGGTGATCAGAACTTAACAGTGTGTTTTTGTGTGCGTCTGTTTTAAGAGAATTATTAAATTACATATTTATTCAATCACTGATTTTTCAACACTGCTGGAGAGGCTCTAATTATTGCCACATTCTCTCAGACAGATGTGTAATGAGCTGCTGTGGTTTGGGTGTCATTCCCTTTTTTCGTATTTTAGTTTTCTGCCTCTCAGCTTTCTGTAGCTCTTTATCTCTCCAAATCGGATTCATCCAGAGCCTCATGTTCCCTGCACACTCCCAGGTACAGAGAAGCTCTAAGTATCACCACACCTCCACTGTGGAGAGACATGAAAGAGCAGAAGGTTACATAAATATAGGGTCCAAAAAAGGGCAGCAAGAACAAAAAAGCCAAGAACAACATAAAATAAAAGGGATTGACAGAAAGGTAAGTTAAGAGAAGAACAACGCAAAAGAAAAAACAAATTCGTTTAAGTATTAATGAGAATTAAGGGGGGAAGGAAGGAACTGTTAAATAATACCAGACCAATGCGAACATTGTCTCCAGGTTATTAAGATGCAAGGAATACGCTACCTTGTAAAAAAAACACCCACATGGCCAATGCATTTCAGGTTGCTAGTAGAGTGTGGGCTGATCCTGAATCATAAGCATAATGGTCTGAACCTCTTTTCTGCTAATCATCTGTTCTGTACCAAAACAGACAATTCGCCGATCCTACCTGGGTGGGGTGAGATTTTGGAAAAAGTTCGTCATTACTTAGTTGACTTATAGTCAATTGGAAGGTCATGTATAGATGTTCCCTTAGTGTTTCAACACAGCCCTAGTTCCTCAAAGGTGACAAGAAAACCAGAATTGTAAAACCTGCACCTGCTAACGCCGCACCTTTGCCTCATTGATCATATTACTGCCTGTTTGTTTAATTTGCTAATAAATGTCCAAATACACTGCTCAGCTCCACAGTTGCTATACATCCCAGAGTTCACAGGGAATTATAGCTGCTTTACATTACACACAGGGATGCAAATGACACATGACTAAATCACACACTGATCTGTGTGTGTTTGTGATTTTGAACGTGCAGTGAAACAAGCATGAAACTGAAATGACTTTGCCATGGCAAATACATGGGCATTGTACTGCAAGGGTGTGTGTGTATGTGTGTGTAAAGCCAGTTTTTAAGCTATGTATTTAATTCTGACTATATGTTGGAGATGGAAGGAAAAAACATTTATTCATTTATTCATCTTCTATACCCGCTTATTCCCTAACTCTGTGTCACAGGGAGTCTATACCAGTATGTGCTGGAGTCTATACCAGCACACAGGGCAAGAGACAAAGAACCACACATAGACGAAGAACCACTCACGCTCACAATTACTCTTTTAGAGGCAATTTAGAGTTACTTTCAGAGTCACGTGGGGAGAACATGCAAACACCACACAGAAAGACCCCATTGCCCCTGGGAATCAAACCTGAGACCTTCTAGTTGTTGGCACCACACCACCAGGAAAAAACATCAGGAAGTTTAAATGGGGGAGAAAATAGTGTGAGAAAGAAATAATTGGAACAAAAACAATTTTTGCCAAAAGTGCCAGTGTCTGTTATTGATCCTAACACAGCTAGCTAGTCATAAATCCAACAAACTAACAGAATTTACATACTTTCTACTATTTACTTTCTGTTAGCTCAAAAGCTACACACACTAAACCTGACACACACTCAAAGCTCAAGGCTGAAAGAAGTGTGTGATATTTTGCAGCAGTCACATCTCATGGACACTGCAGGAGAAAAGAAGCGAAGAAAAAAAAAACAAGTGATGCGAGATTGACAACTTAAATACTTCATCAATCAATGTTGCGGCAGATGTGTTTTGTTGTGATTGGTGGAGAATTCGGGCAATCCATCTTTCATGGACAGAAAGAGAGAGAGCATGAGAAAAAAAAGAGAGAGAGAGAGAGAGAGAGAGAAAGAGGAACGGAGAGAGACAAAGAGAGAAAGGTGAAGATTTTGGTTTATTTATTTTATTCTTTTGGTTGCACAGGTTGACATGGGGTGCTGTAGAGAGGTACGGTTTTCTTCCTGTCACCGATCCTCTCTCTCTCTTTCCCTGTCTCTTCCTCTCTCTGTCTTCTTCGCTTGCTCTTACTCTGTGTGCTTGGATGTGTGTATTTGTATGTGAAGGTGACTATAATGTTAAAAAAATTAATCAATGAATCACCAATGTACAACCTAATGTACATGTTTCGGGACTTTGGGAGTACCAGGAGTAAACCCACAGCAGCACGGATAGAACACAGTCGAACCCAGGAACTTCTTGCAGTGAGGCAACCATGGTTACACCACCCTTCTTAGTTTATTTTCTATTGCAAATTATTCCTTTCTGTTTTTTGTTTTGTTCAAGTGTGACTGTTCTCCTAAAGTCTCTGAGTTGGTTAATTAAAACACACCTCAGTTCGTTGTTCCCAAGAGTAGCAGCGAAGAATAACTGAGCAAGAGTCAGCTTTATTTAACTCCAGAGCTAAGTCAACACACTTAGACTTAGAGAGAGAGAGAGAGAGTGAGAGAGAGAAAGAGAGAGAGAGAGAGTCAGCAAAACAGACAAAGAAAGACAGGGAGCAAAACATAGAGAGAGCGAAAGTGAGAGAGAAATAGAAACGAAATGACAGGGAGAGAAATAGAGACAGAAATTGAGAGAGGGAGAGAAAGAGAGAGAGAGAGAGAGAGAGAGAGACAAAGCCATTCAGCGTTTTGTTAAGACTGACTCTCAGTGTGATGATAAGCTTTAGCTCTTGAGGAGAAAATCCTCGATTATCCCCAAATCCAACATGAAATACTGTCAGATGTACTATAATCCTGTGTGTGTGTTTGTGTGTGTGTGTGTGTGTGTGAGTGTCTGTGTTTTAATTCACTCCAACTTATAAGATTTTATTACTGTAATTTACATCATTTTAAATAATATATTTATATCCTTATGATTAAACATCTTCCCAACAAAAATCCAGAGGAATAAGAACATCTTTTGCAATCTATAATTAAATTCAAAAATTTTAGTCATCTCCATTTTTAAAAAACATTCGTGTCACTTTCAAGAACTGCTTTTATTTGACTTTTCAATCTATTAATCAATGAACACTAACAAAATCAGCTTTGTGTTTCAGTTAGCTGTATTTTTACCCCGAGTTCAGGAACTGTAGTGACTTTTTTCCTGGTGTCCTGGTGCCTCTGAGCAAAAATTCTGAATTAAAAGCATGATTAAAGGTAACAAGTTGTTGACAACTTTAATTGAAAAAAAAACAACAATTACTGCTTCAATACTATAGGCAAGTAAATGAGAGGACACTGGAGATAATTTGACTCATTTTAATGAACCAGACAAACGAACAAAAACATTTTTTGGTAACCATTCTCAAAAGAGGACAAAAACATAAAAAATAAATGAAAACAAAAAAAATTGTGTCATCCCACAAACTATTTAGTTATAATTAAATCATAACATATATAGTTAGATATGTACAGTTGATGAAATAATTACATTATAATAATAATTACATGTGTGGGGATAGAAGGGTAGCTTTGGGGGCTAAAGCAGTTTTGCGTTTTTGTACAGTCTGGCAAGTCACCGCTACAGCAATGTGACACTTTAGCGCTGCTCGAGCTACATTTACATTTAAGCACCTTCCTGCATTTTTAAACGAAGTTTTTCAAAAAAAATATTAAAAGCCTGAAAGTTCAAAAATATTTTTTATTATTATTTGAATCGTCAATTTTAACTTTGACAGTGTTTTGTTAAATTTTTTCATTAATCTCTAACATCGGATACAATTCTATAAATTCACGGCACATCACTATATTTTTTGAAGGTGATTTAATGATCGAGGCGACTCTATGCTTTTGTTTGCCTATAAATAGCTGAGAGGCAAACGCAGAAATTAGAGTTATAGCATGTTGCCATGCTTCAGCGCACTTTCTTATTAAGCTAGAAAGGGGGAGAAAGTGGGGCAGTGCTGAGTAATGACCAGGAATATTGTACACTCGTATGCCCGATAATTAGAGCAGGATCCCAATTTGCTAAATTTTAATAGTCGCATTTAAACAACGACGATTTTTACTGTTGGGTGGTGATTTAATACCTGTCATTAAGATCCCCAGCTAATCTTAGGACTGAATTAAAGTGAAGCGCTATTGAACTGGACATAATAATTATTAATACCATGAGATATGATTTGTGGCCTGTTTAGATTAAATAAACAGCTTATTTGCTGTACTGTTAGCATCACTGCCAATTAGCGCCTGTGAGCAGGGTGTGGGTCAAGGCTCTATCCTGAATTGTCTAAAAAAAGGTCATTCAAGGTCAATTGTAAGCTATGGCACGGTATAAACAGTCATTCATAGACAACAAACCAATCAATCCTTCTTAGCATCCTACTTCTTGATTCAGTCCCTCTGCAGGGGTCAAAGGGGACGCTGGTCGAACTGGTGGAATAGCTCGTTTTGGAACAGCTGTGGAGTTTGACCTAAACCTTGTTACATCTGACAAAGGTAACAATTGATACAATTTTTGAGTCACAAAAAAGAAAGAATTTCCTGTATACACAACAATAACCTCTTTATTTTTAAAAATATTGTGTAGAAAACAGTAAGGTGGGCAATTAACGATCAATAATCTGTAGGCAAACTTAAGATTATCTGAATGAAATACACAAATGATTTACACTTTACTTTCCATTAAAACTGCAGGAGAGATAATGCATCAAATTTAAAGTATTGCGGCAGCACTTCTCAGGTGAAAAAAATTTTGATAATAGGTTTATTAATTTTTAAACATTGCAAACATAAAATCAAACAGGAGAACAAGGCAGGATAGGAAATAAATAAATAAATAAATAAATAGATGTGCTCATCACTTTAACAAAAAAATGAAATAGGGGAAGGACACAATTACCTGAACAGTATGCCAATACAGTATATTATGTATTTGTACCCCAAATTACCTCATTAAATTTTCCTTACATTTTATTAACAAAGCCTCTACTAAAAATAGCAGATATTTAGTATAATCCCATATATCTCAAAATGGGTCCACCTTCTATAAAATATAACATCTTTGCTGAAAAAAAGCACAGGGTACATAATTTAATGACACATATTAGGTTATGATTGTTTAGTTTGTTTGGTTTTTGGAAAGAAAGAAAAAAAAGAAAGAAAGAAAGAAAGAAAGAAAGAAAGAAACTCCAGCTCTCCTTCACAGCACAGCAATTTTTCCCAGACATACACAGAGGATAAAACACTAAGGTCCAAATAAAGTTTGCTAATTAACCCATGAGGTTAACGTGGAAAGATAAAAGAGGTATGACTGCCTGTGTGTGTGTGTGTGTATACAAAAAGGAAACAGTGGAAAAGGAGAAATGCTTCAGGCATTAAATTACTAGCTCCTTTTCTCATTATCATTTGGCCGTCTTTTTATGGCCCACCAGTAAGAGATGATGTTCCCATGACCCCACGCGATACAAAGCCAGATTATTCAAAGGCAGCTGTATGACATTCCTGCAAATAAAACCTTTGTCATACACCAACAGCTAATTATTTGACAGATTAGACCCCCATTGGCTTGGGTTACAGTGTGAAGTGGCAGCAGGATGCCTCCCATATGCACAAATACATACACACACACACACTTACCCCCAGAGATCCCACAGGGGAAAACCCAAAGGGCCCCTTTCTTTTTAAAGATTATATTTTACCTCCCCAGCCATCCATCTGAACTATAAGGGTGTGTGTGAGAAAGAGAGAGAGAGAGACAGAGACAGACAGAAAGAGAAAGAAACTTAGAATTTGATGTGGGTCTGTGTGTCAGTGACAGCAGTCATTTCAGACTTTAAAGGGTGTTCTCAAGCAGAAATATTTAATCTCTCACTGAAAATAAGGCCATCGGGGGTGGGGCAGATGTTGACCTGTCGATCACAGCTGAGTTGTAAGGACGAATTACTCACTTTTGTTTCTCTATATGGGGTGCTCTTAACATCAAGGACACTTACAACACATACACACATAGGTTATGTACCCTTACAGTTCTGAAAGTATTTTCAGTGGAGGATAATAAAAAAGCCTGATGAGTACCAATGTAGCAAATCATAAATGTTAATATGTCGGACATGCGCTTTGAATAAAAGCCAGAGCTGCATTTAAAGAGGTGTTGTGGATACAGTTTCTAAGAAACACCATTTCTGCTCAAACACTTTTTTATTTCTATATTTCTTTACTAATATCTAATAGTGTTCTAATACAAAGAAAGTTATGCTTTTTGATATAAAGAGCCTTGAGAGAAGTAACCTATGTTTTCTTTTCTTATTTATGAATGCGTCTTTATATCTAACATACATTACTGCAAAAATATTCCTTTATAAAAAAAATTTAAAACTTTATTGAAAAGTAAAATTTCTTTCTTTATATATACATTGGGGTCAAAGTACAGGCTAAGCTTTGAAACAGCACCAATAGAGCAAAAAATATCCTTGCTCAAAGATTATCTGATCAACAATCCAACACCATAATCAGTTGAGCCACTACTGCCTCACAGTACCTTACAATTAATAATAATATAACCATTTACAAAAATAACTTAAAACTTACTACAATAAGTTGGCCTTGTTTTTTTGTTTTTCCCTAGCAGCACCACATTACAGTACACTTTTCAAACCCAATCCACTGGAAACCAAACAAAATTACTCTAGAACCTTTCAAGGTACAATAAATTCTCAAAAAGTTAGCCAGTTCTGCACATTGATCGTTTATTTTTACTTTCTGTTGGTTCAAAAAGGCTTTTATGCATTATATAAAGAGGTTTTTTACATCTCAACAGAATATATTGATCTGAAACTCCCTGTGGTTTGAGCATTGCTACAGTAGGTCCAACAGGTTGGAGCATGCTGTGATAACCTTTGCCTCCAGCTATGCCACTTTTTCACGTTTACATTAAATCCAGCGTGGGCAGCCACCGTCTCCAGTAAAACAGAGAAATGAAACATAATCCGTAAATGTCAAAATGGAAGCTGTGCAAAAGCTTCAGACTCAACAGAGGTCAGTTTCATACAAGCTCATTCACACCTACACACAAACTTGCTTGCTCTAACAACCTACAATCTGGAAAAAGTGGCAAAGAGTAACAATAGGCTACAATCTTTAATTCAGAAGATACCTGGTCTAGCTAATTCTCTAAAATTCAGACAGACTTTGAAACAATGAATGGCACAGTCCACTTTTAAAAACACTGTTTCCTTGAAGATTCCACCAGAAGGATAAAGGAGATATTATATGGTGCTAATTGGTTCCTTTGTTCCTAAAAGAGTCAATTTTATATAGACCTTATATAAGGGTTATGTTATTGAAAAATGTCCTTAAAGTGACACTTATAAGCTTTGCATCACAGCATGCAATTAAAGTCACAAGTTCCTTTGTAGAATCTAAAGGTTTTCATCATAGACTGAGCCAAGGGGTACTGGTAGCACAGTGGATGAGGTCAAAAGGACTGATCAAAGGACTGTTCAATTCCCAGCACCACCAAGCTGCCAGTGCTCTCAGTTGATTAGTTGAATAGAAATGGGTATAAATCTGCATAAAAGCATCTGCCAAGTGGCAGAATTGTAAATTGTAAACTAGGACCATCTACTGTCAGTAGACTTTAATCTGACCTAATGAAACCAGGTTGACTTTTTTTAGGTGATGGAGGACATTTACATAAACGGTTATTTACATAAACAGTCTATTTCCACCCGTATTCTTCGTACAGAGAAAAACTTTTAAATGAAGATTATTACTGGGATTTGAGTTTCTAAACTTTAACAGATGAAAACCTGACCAAATCTGGTTTTAAGGAAAGATGTTAAAATTATACATAGCTCGAGGCTGTCTGGAATGGAGAGACAGTATGTGCCATAGGCTGGCACGGTGTGGGCAATAGCGGCTGCCATGGTGCGTGCTCTTCTTGTCCCCACTCGATTGGCATTAATCCAGGTGCGCATCCTTGTGCCTCACCTGGATGAAGGGCAAAGAAACTCGCCCTTCATGCCCGCTTCCCCAGTGAGCAAGCATATGGCTGTGGAGCACCTTGAAAAAACCCAGGAGTGAGCAGGCAGGGTGGGCATATCTCCCTCAGAGTTAACGGATGCCAGCTTTTCCAATGTAACAATACACCATCTTACCAGCAATCCCCACTGTCCCATAATTGGCCAAATATGTGTGGGAATAATATCAGTATCTTTGAAAAAGGAAAGCTTGATATTTATAATTTTCGTGGTATTTTTTCAATTAAAAAGATGTGAAAACTTATTTTAGGCACCAACATTTCATAGGACAGTGCCTATAGCCTGTTCAGGAAAAGTTGCTATGCAGGTACATTTTCCCCACAGTACAGGTGGTCTCCCAAAGGTACAATTGTAGTCCTTGCAGTCTAATTATGTAAGCAATACACTATTATTCACTTCATCAGGAAACAAACGAATACCCTTGCAAAAGGTACAAACCCTAACCTAACTGTGTGAGCATACCAATTCTGGAATAATCTGGAATAATTTTTTAGTTCGATAAGTATGTGGTAGTTTCCTGCATTCAGAAGGGTCTAATGGCATCCATACACTGCAATATTTTGTGAAT
Organism: Sisor rabdophorus; assembly: GCA_026260075.1. Classification (NCBI taxonomy): domain Eukaryota; kingdom Metazoa; phylum Chordata; class Actinopteri; order Siluriformes; family Sisoridae; genus Sisor; species Sisor rabdophorus. The sequence goes on from JAOTQW010000017.1 coordinate 5,997,861, forward strand.
GGAGACAGAATACGATAGGTCTCCAGTGAGCTGCCGCTCTCATTAGCCCACTAGAGGAAACAAAGGGACAATGGCATGCTAAAATGTGCCATCCCTCATCTGCAGGGCCACTGCCTGACACATTAGAAATCAGTATGGTCAATTAGGCCCTGGCAGGCTCATTTTTCTGATGCACACTCTCTTACTTGCTGTCTCTTTATTACTACTTGCTCATATTCACGTCCATCTTCCCTTTGATCTGCACTGGTGGCCTACTTAAATCTATCTATGGTGCATACATATCATTTACACTGAACTTACGTGCTTCCATCTTTAATCCTCGAATCTCTATTTTCTGGTAGTTAACTGTGGATGGTTGACGAAGTAGGACGGCACAATGATAGGGATCAGGGTTTGAAGGAAATGAAAGAGCATTTATCTTTGTGGATCTAAATGGAGGTCTGTTATACAAGCAAATGATTTATTCTTCCAGGTGAAAAATTATACACATTTGATGAAGCTTTTCCCTCGACCATGGGGTCACTAGGGCACTGAACTGAACTGGGACCCCAACTCCTCTTCTAATCCTGTTATCACTCTGCACATACACACTAGAGCATATTGTTACACTTACTGGATACAGTGCACACCCAACCTTGTGTTCCTATTTTTTAGCATGCCATGACAGAAACCTGATGTATGCCTGTGTGTTGACACACTAATGTGGTCAAAGGTGGCAAAGTCCTATGAGAGTGAAACAGAGTGGCAGTAATCATAACAGCCAGCCGGTTGCTGAGACGAACTTGTTGTGTTGCTAATTACTGCAATTATGAGGATGCAGGGTGCTGATGAGAAGTGTGTGCATGTGTGTGTGTTTGTGTGTCTGTGTGTTGTGTGTGTGTGTATGTGTGTATACGTGTACGTGTTGCAGCAGAGGCGATTAAGTAGGGGATTAGCTAGCTGTCCTGAAGAGGGGGGGCGGCACATCCCGAGACCAGCCCTGACCTTCTCATTTCATCCTCATTAGTATCTCATGTCAACAGAGCGCCTGCTCCTTAATCATCTGCTATCATCGCACATACTACACACACACACACACACACACACATACTGGGCTGTAAAATCCACCAACACAACTGGCACAAACATGACCAAGTTTCTTCAAGGGCAACTAGCCTGCTTTTTGCACACTTGGTTAATCGGCTAATCATGTAATTTGTGAAAAAAAGAACTTTGTGACGCTAAGATGTCATTGTTGTTTTTGTTGTTAGGAAGGGAATTGCACCCATCATAGTTAGCAGCTTATGTCTTAGTGCCTTGGATGCTCAGCTCTGTTGTTAGGAGAACAACAATTATTTTTTATGCTTATCTTATGTTTTTGCTTTCTTTTGTGTGACTAGCTGGTTGTGTTATGTAACTTCTAATAATCAACTTATCGATAAGAGTTTTTTAGCTAGCAAGCGATGGTATAAACATTTAACCAATTAACAATTAACCAAACTTCTTTAGGTACGTAAATCTTTATTTGTCCCATATGCGTTACTGCACAGGAACTTCTTTTGTGTACCAAAACTATGTAAGTTTTAGTCAGAGTACAGAAAAATCCATGATATAACAAAGCTCAAGCATAGAGGGATTTTAACAGGGACCCAACAGTGCCAGTCTGGCATTAGTAGGGCTCATCAAACCTTAGATCAAAAACCAAAAAGTTTTAACCCTTTGTGCACCCCTTACCGGTTAATAACTCTACCCTAAGCTATGGAGAAAGAGAGTGATTGTTCATAAGCATTTTGTATTTTGCTAGCCATGTGATCTTTTATTTTGTTTTTTTTTTTACTACTAAGTGTATGGTCTCAAGGGCCTTAACCATTTTTTTTGTAATAACAAGATACTGCATATCCTTACCTTAAAAGCACCTTTGCCCAAATATATCTACTATCTTCGATTAAAAAAATCTCTGTAAGCGATGGTTTTGACCCATGTTAGACTAGCAAGCTTTAAGTTGTCTGCAGTTATTGTGTTTGCTGTTTGACATTGATGTGTTGCAAATGGCAAATGGGCCTGTCTGTCTGTGTTGGAGTGTGTGTGTCATAGCCATCCCAGGCAGGCCAACACAAATGAGGCCCATTTATTTCCCTGGACCAGCATATGGTATGTTGTTATCGTCAGACACCCCATCACCGCTGGAGCAATTTGCTGGCATGTCCTGTCATTTCACACACAGAAAGCAAACAAGATTCAGACATGAGGGCATGACAATCAACTTGAAACGTCCAGTAGTTTAACTATTTTGCTTGGTTAACCTCTTTATCTAAGACTATAACAGGCATCATTTTGCTAGTCTTAGATAACAGCAAAGTCTGCATGACTTCCTCAAATGTTGAACTTTGACAAAAAAAAACAAAAAAAAC
>JAOTQW010000017.1:6068119-6079447 GCA_026260075.1 Sisor rabdophorus
AAGAGAAAAAAAATCTTCTACTTTTTATTTTTGAGATATATATGTAGGGCTGCTGTGACAAAATAAAAGATTTATGTTACTGGAATATGGCAGGTTGGAACCGTGAAGTGTTTAGTCTTCTGCTAAACCTCAGCCCCTTGAGGGAGGTTAACATATTAAAGTGCTTTATCTTGGTCTACTTTGTGTTAACAAGAACATCAGTAGCCACGCAAAGAACATGATGTCTTTACATCCTTGCTATGTTTTTATTCTGTTATTGGTGAAAGAGCAACAGTGTCAGTAATGCTAGTGATGTGACTTACATTCTGAAAAAAACATGAGAATTGAATTACATAATAAAGTGGATTAAAGATAAGTATTATTTTTAAATTTTAGGAAGTTTTTTATATTTAATATTTTTATTATTTGCACTAAATATATCAATTGCACCATTTCCATTCCCCTGAACCCCTGAAGAAAAGAGTTGGGAATTCCAAATAAGGACATAAAAGAAGTAATACGATACATTTCAGTGTTTCTGTGATCTTCAACTTTGTGTGAGAGATCTTCCAACCCTTTGTAAAAATACATAAAGCAGCGTAATCACATGCATCTACTCACTAGTGCCACCATATGGTTGAATAATAAACAGAACGCCAATCAAGAACAAATCGCTCTGAATTTTATAAATCAGTTTATATTAAAAAAGGTTTTTGGCTTTTAACCTATCATAAATTTTTATGGTAATTGAGAAAAAAGGCTTTTTCTCTAGGCTACAACAGTCTAACACCAATCTAACAGATTAGGATTCATTTTTAATGTAATTCTTCTAAAGGTATTAAAAATATTCTAGAAATGCACAGTAATGCAAAATTGTCTAAAGAGAAATTAAAGTATGGCTGAATATTTTGCATATAATACTGACATGAAAGAATATAAAATGTAAATCGTTCTTTTTGTTATTGTGTCTTATAATTATTTTCTTATTACTTTTATTATTTCTTATTTTCTATTAATATTATTATATGGTGTGGTTAATTACGCTGTTTGTAAATTTATTATAATTATTCTTATTATCATCAATTTTATTATTTCCTCTTCTAACAGATACACACGTAATTAATTTTTATAAAACTTTTGTTACTGCTCTTAGACATACACAGTTTATTATTTTCTTTCTTCATATCATGTTTTACTTTTATTACTTAACAATAGCTGGGGGGGTTGACATAAAAATTTTTAAACAAATTCTTTATGCTGTGTGTCAGTGTGTGTTTGTGTGTGAGATTTAACCTCTCTTACCCCCGCCCATCCTCTACTGTCGTCCCAAGGCCCTAAGCATTAATGAACCCAATAAATAAAGCAGCACGTCGGCCGCATTTACTGAGCGCACTCATTTCAGAGCAGAGCATTAATCAATTCAAATTTATGTACTAATGCAGGAGGGGCAATCAATTTCAACTTCTTATGACAATTAACACAGCTTTAAGTCCAAAATGTGCTGACCCATCAATTACTGTTTCCATCAAACATGGCACTAATGGAACCACTGTTTAATTCCCCCCCCCACACACACACACACACACAAACACACACACACTATCTCTCTCTCTCTTTTTCTTTTTCACTTTAAACTTTACGGGTGCATCTAAAGCTCAACAGCTTCATCGCACACCAGCCATCCCTGAAGATTCAGTAGTTTTCCTTATTTATAGCATAACATCTGCAACAGTTGCTTTACCTCTCTTTCACTCTTTTCTCTCACTTTCTCTTTCACTTTGTGTTTCTCTCTCTTTTCTGTCTCTGACTTTTAATCTTAAACTCAGGTCAGCTTGATGACAGTCTCCTTGCATATAATTGTCTCAAAGAAGTCTTGCGCTAAATTCCAGCAGGTCACGATCGCACAAGTGATGACAAGATGTCAGTAATTAAAGCTAAAAAAGAGCAGATAAGGAAAATATAAAAAAGGGAGATAGGAAAGATAAAGAAATAAAGATGAAACGGGCAAGTTTTTAAAAGTGCAAAATATCTATTTTTTTAATGACTAATTTTTTTTTGCATTCTATTCCACTGAGAAAGCTAGTTAAAAGTGAAGAAGGAGACTACTTTAGCAGGATTTAATAATTCATTTATTCATTCATCTTCTACACCCGCTTATTTTCAAGCTCAGGGTCACGTGAGTCTGCTGGAGCCTATCCCAGCGCAAATAGGGAGAGAGGCAGGGGTATCCCCTGGACAGGTCGGCAGTTCATTGCAGTGAATGAACAACCACACACACTTACACTCCTATGGTCAATTAGGATCACCCATCAACCTAATGTACATATTTTGGGACTGTGTGCAGAAACCAGAGAACCCGGATAAAACCCACACAAGCGCAGGGAGAACATGCAAACTCCACACAGAATCCCCCATGACCGGTAATCGAATCCAGGACCTTCTTAAGGCTAACCACAGCACCCCCGCCCCCAATGTTTTTTATAAAAAATTATTTAAAATTTTTTCTATGTATTATAACTCATGTGAGACCCTGTTTATTTGTTTATTAGATTAATTTGCATACATTTTGTATAAATATTTGCATTATTGCATAACATTAATATTATATAATACACAGAATTATAATATGTAAATTTTTTTAATCTATTTATTTATTTCAAGAAACCTTAAATGTTTATTTATTTTCACATATTTTATTATTTAATTCAGTGTAATCATTTTAACTAAGTAAAATAAATGTGAAAAAAAAATTAAGTGCAGCAGCAGATCCTGGACTTCTTTTCTCTGGAGTTTGTGGTGTGGAGGGAAAATCGGTGTGACCCGTGACTCAGCTCCATTAAAGTGCCAGTGTAAATGAGCTGGAGATCATTGAAATGATGTAAACACTTTAGTGCGAGTTGGCAGCCTCTTCTTTCATCCGTTAGTCGTGTTTATTTACATAGCCGCAGTCCGGCACTCCGCAATCACATGGCCTAAATAGAATTTAGCAACGTGATAGAGAGAAGCTGCAGAAAATTATAGTGCTGATAAGAGAACCAGCATTTACATACCCACTTCCTGTGTGTCCTGTCACTACGCCTTAACCTGCGTGTACTGCCAATGGTAGGAAATGAACCTGTCTGAGGTCATTTTCCCTCCTCCTTCTCTGACTCTCCTTCCTTTCTACTCCCTTTTTCCTTTCATCTCTGCCTCTCTCCTGCATTTCTTTAACTCTGATGCAATTACTCCTGTTGGATTGGCCAGCTGAGAGACAGGAGGAAGAATAAGTCCATATATGTGTTTAAAAAAACTAAAAAGGATTAAAAATTCCCCTGCTCTCTATCTCTTTTTGACTCTGTCTATCTCCTACTTTCTGTCTCTTCTTATGGATGTCTATCTCACTAATATTCATCCATCTATTTGTTCATCATCTATACCCGCTTATTCTCTAACTCAGGGTCACGTGGGTCTGCTTGAGCCTATCCTAGCATACATAGGGAGAAAGGCAGGGTACAAACTGGACAGGTAACCAGTCCATCGCAGGGCCACACAAAACAAACAACCAAACACACTCACATTCACACAGTCAACCTATTGTACATTCAATTCAGCTTCATTTGTAGACCGCTTTTAACAATAGTCATTGTTTCAAAGCTGCTGTACAGATACATGTTTGTACACGTTTTTGGACTATGGGAGGAAACTGGATAACCCAGAGAAAACCCACGCAAGCGTGGGGAGAACATGCAAACTCTCCACAGAAAGATCCCCTGCCCGTAATAAAACCCGGAATCTTCTTGCTGTGACATGACAGTGCAACCACTATGCCACCACACCCCTCTCAATAATTTGTAATTTGTAAATAATTTTGTCTGTGTGTGTGTCTCCCTCCCTCTTGCTGTCTGTCTTCCCTTCTCTCTTTTTTTTATAAAACCCCTTTAACTGTCTTTTTCTATATCTGTCATTCATTTATTGTTTTTGCCTTCCTGTTAGAGGCATAGAGTGGGAGCCCCAGGCAAAATTAATAGTTAAGGATAGTGTAGTTTACACTACATACTAAAAGTAAGCAAAATGCGTAATGAAACATAAGGAGTTTATTTTTAAAACAAAGTATTCTTTAACAAACTTTAACAAAAACATTAGTTTTCCGAATAATTTCTTCTACATCAATATTATCTCCATCATTTACTGTTATCATGTTTGATGAATTTTCTTCATATTCAGATGAGCGACTGCACGAGTGAGCTGTTCGGGGTCCCCCAATATGTGTGAGCTCAGGCAATTTCCCGCCTTGCAACACTTCTGATTTTCCTCTCTCTGTTGATGTCTGTGTGTGTTTCTCTCTCTCTCTGAGCTTACTTTTCTATTTCCTTTTATTTCATTCAGTCCGTCTCTCTCTCAGTCTCTCTGTCTGAACCTCTCACTCCTTCCACTTCAGTCTCTATCTCCCTTAGACTGTTTGTCTATCTCGCTCTCCTTCTTCCTATATCACTTTTTCTCCATTACTGTTCTGTATCCTTTTTATTCCACTTCTTTCTATCTTTCTTTCTTGCTCTCTGTCTCTTGCTTTCTGTCGCTCTCTCTCTGTGTATGTATATGTCACTATCTTTGCCTCTCTATGTGTTCCTCTGTATCCATATTTCTGTCTCTCCATATTTACTCTCTTTCTCCACCTTCTTTGTACTTTCTTTACCTCTCTTACTTGTTTTGTCATTCTCTTTAAGCGTCTCTCTCTTGCGGTCTCTATTTTTGTTCAATTTTTTTTTTTCTTTTGCACACACACCACTAGATCTCAGGTGCGACACACAAACACACGGGCGCACACACACACAGTGTGCAGAGTGAGAGAACAGGAGAAGATTCAACACTTTCTATTAACAATAACAAGACTAAACACACTACTTCTCTATCTCTTAAAATGTAAATGTGTCGCGGCGCCACTCGCCTCCATGCTGTAAATATCAGAAGAAGGGTTCTTAAGAGACTTGATTGATTTTTTTTCCCTCTTGCAATGGAAGCATTTGTAAAAAAAAAAGGGAAGGAGGAAAAAAAGAAAGCTTGCACCCAGCCATTTCATCGATGGCAAAATTAAAAATCCTCTATTCCCGGTAAACCATGTGGGAGATGGAACGAGGTCTAGGCTATGCACTCTTTAAATTATATGATTGATTTCCTTTAAACTTATTTGTTTATTTTAATGTTCATATCAGCTCCAGTGGAGTCATTTTACTTATTTATTCAATTGATTTTTCCTCTCTCACCCTTTCAACACTCTCTCTCTCTCTCTTACTCTATTTCCCTGTCCCAGCCACATCTTTTATCATCTGCTTAGCTTTTTAGACTCTCTCTCTCTCTCTCTCTCTTATTTATTTATTCATTCATTCATTCATTCATCTTCTATACCTGGCCTGCTGGTCTGCTGGAGCCTATAACAGAGCAAATAAGGCGAAAGGCAGGGGTACATGCTGAACAAGTTGCCAGTCCATCACAGGGCAACCGGGATGAACAACCACACACACTCACTTCTCTTTTCTGTAAGGTGAACATGCTAACCAAAATGGCACCGCAGCGCCCTTTTTTTATTTATTTATTTATTCATTTATTAAGTCACTTTTTTATAATATGTAACTTGTGTAAAGTTATGCAAAATGTTTCTCTCTCTCTCTCTCTCTCTCTCTCTTCTATCTCCCTCTTCATACCCCAGCTTCTTTCACCCTCTCTTTCGCTCACTTTCTCTCTTATTTATTTATTCCTACTTATTTATATATTTATTAACTCACTGTTTTTATAACTTGTGTAGAGTTGTGTAAAATCTCTTTCTCTCTCTTTCTTTATTTCTCTCTCTCTCTTGTTCTTGTTCTCTCTCGGTCTCACTGTCTCTCTCTTTCTTAACTTGTTCTCTCTCTCTTTTGTCTCTCTCACTTTTCTCTCTTTCCTTCTATTTTTCACTCCCCCTTATTCTCTCACACTTTCTATCTGTCTCTCTTTTTCTCAAATTTTCTTTCATTTCCTCTATATGTCTCTTACACTTTTCCTCTCATTCTTTTTATTTTTCTCTTTCTCTTACACTTTCTCTCTCTCTCTCTCTCCCCCTCTCACTCTCTCACTCCCTCTCTCTCTTTTTCTCCTTCTCCCTCTCTCTTTATTTCTCTCTTTTTTACTCTCTCTCTCTCTTTCTCTCATTTGTTAGTGGCTTTTTCTTTTTAATTCAATGAATGTTTATTCACAATTATAAACCCGAAGCCACTGAAACTGTATTGATTTCCCAGCATGCACTCTGGTTTCTGGTTGCTGATGACTATCCTCACTCTTCCAGTGTGTTAATCTTGGAGAAGCAGATCTCAACCCTCGTTCACCATTGATGTGCACAGATTCATAGAGCAATCAGCATCCGTGTCAGCCATCAGAATTTCTCGGGTTTTTTATTTTCTTGTAGTCAATGCAGTCTATGTCTGGATAATATCATTAAACATCTTTATTGCACACCTTTAAGTAAAGTATCAAAAGATAGGAAATTAGCTGACGAAAATCCTAAAAGGAAAAAAAAGGAAATATTTTTTTTAAATGTTATATATCTAAGGCTAATTAATTGTATTAAAAATATTTATAAAAATAATTACAAATATAAAAGAATAATATAATAATTTGTCAATTCTGATCAAATGAGTCTGCTTGTAAGTAGATACCTGAAATCTCACTTGAAGACCTACTGAGAATAAATCATTGGAGATATTTTAAACATCTGTAAGCTCGAGTCTTTAGCAGCCATTATTAAACCCTACAAGCATTCAAAAAAGTCATGTTTAGGTTATTTAAAATGTGTTGTGAATGTTACAAAGGGCCCTAAACTTTTGGCACACACACAGAGACACACTCACAGACCACTATTAGCTAAGACACACTCCCTTCTACTCGTTAGCAACAAACAGAATTTATGCCATGACACAAAAAAGCCACACAATATCATGTACGATTTCTCCATATAACCACTGACCCAAGAAAGAGTCTGATCAAAGCTCTCCACTTTATGCCCCTGGTGTCTGCTTTTCTGGCGTTTTTTTCCAATCTTTGATCCCAATGCAGCTTTTAGATAATGCTAATAGATCACCGGCCAACACGACGGGACAGGATAATGGAGCTTTCATTGCAGGCTGATTAACTTGGCTGTAGGGTTCCACCTCGCCCCTTTCGGCATGATGGCCCTAATTAATAACGATTGCTCCCCAAAATGTGCAAATGGAACGATAAACGAAAGGTTCGACTAATTAACTGCGACCATTTCTGCTAATCATTAGTTAACATCCCGTTTTGTCATCATTACACCGATACGCATGCAAGGGCAGATAAAACCAGGTCAGGCTTTTTTTTCTTCTATCCCTACAGCCCATAAAGGCTGACAGCCATATTTCCTTTCTAAGTAAAAAAAAAAGACAAACAACTAATTAAAGTGAGAGCTGAAGTAAGGAGCGAAGTTTCGTGTATTCCGCCTGAGCCGTTTTTCAAAAGTACTTGCTGAATTCGTCCAGGCTGAAATGATTTGTTTCCTAAAAGTCTATCGACAGTTGTGGAAAAAAGAGCATGCTCCAGAGAGGATTCTGAGCTACGCTGTCAGCATCATCTCTTCGCACCGTGGACGTTCCAACTCATTTCTTCACCGACCTGCTCTTTTTTTTCCCAGAGAGATAGAAAATCAGCATCGGCTGTTTATCTTTATGGGGCTGCTGTGTGAGCTTAAGAGCGTGCTCTGAAGCTGCTGAACACTCTTGTTCATATCCACACCAGTATTTATGTGCAGCTTAGCGCAGCAAGGAATTGACAGCAGCCGCTGAAGGACAGACCATGTCAGCTGAAACGCCAGTCAAAAAGTTAATAGTCTGTCAGTAGAACGACCCTTTGGGCTCAGACAGAAAACCCTGCTCAGGCTTTCAGATGCTATTTGACTGAGCGAGAGCAGCTGAAATGTCTGCAGTTGGGGTTTAGATGTGTTCATCATAATTTTTTACAAGGATTTGAGGTGGGGATTTTGAAAAAGGATAAAAAAGTGCAACAACAAAAGCTTGGTATGAAGCCAACCTGCATTCCAGCAAAAAAGGAAGTTATTAAGATGAATAAATTTCTTTAAAAAAACATGGCCGAGTGGTTAAGGCTTGAAATCCAATGGAGTTTTCCCACGCAGGTTCGAACCTGCAGTGGTTTCATCAATTCTTAAGCATCACGGTGGGGAAGTGTTTAGCACGTGTTTAGACATAAATATCCGATTCCCAAGCAAAGGGTCTTGCATGTTTTTCTGCACTTTCCTCCGGGTACTGGTTTCCTCCCACAGTTCAAAAACATGTACATAAGGTTAATTAGTGACTCTAAATTGTGTGTTGTTTGTGAGGCCCTGCGATGGACTGGCTACCTATCCAGGGTGTACCCCTGCCAGGGCGTGTTACATTTATTTATTTTATATAATTGTGCAATTGAACCACTGAGCCACCACTAAATTACAATACCAATGTGAAGTCAATCAGAAAAAGGGCACAGAATCGATCTATAGTATGAAATTAATCAGTTAACTTTGCATGTCAGTAGCTGAGAAATATACTGAGCAATATGCTGTTATAAAAAAAGTGAACAACAAAAGCATGGTAAAATGCTGACCTGTATTCCAGCGGAAAGTGAAGTTATTAAGAATAATAAATTCCTTTAAAGAAGAAAACATATACAGTAAGGGGCGGTGCGGTGGTTTAGTGATTAACATGTTCGCTTCACTGCAAGAAGGTTGTGGGTGTGATTGCCATGCCTTTTTTATATTTACAGTAAGCAATTAACCACATATGCATTCTTCTCACACACAGCGCACAATTTAGAGCAACAAATAAGCTTACAGTCTTTGAAATAGCTATGAAAACTTGGAGAACACTTAAACACGTAAAGCACCTAAAAACTATGTGGTGCACAGACAATCACACTCTCTACCAAGTTCTTGCTTAAACTAATTTTCAAAAATTGTTTAGCATTAGTTTCAATTGGCTAATCCCTGTAAATAAGATAAAATATAGGCTTCGAAAGCATTGTATTGTAATACCTCAAACCGCTTTGGAACAATTGTACATCTGACAAGCTTAAATGCGTAACAGCAAAACAACTCTCATGGCTAATATTTAAAGTTATGAGGACTCAGATGCTTTTTCCCCTGAAAAGGTGGTGGTAAAAATGCACTGGATATTTAACCATATTAATCACAGACACTCATAACACTACCAAATAAAGGAAAGAGTCATTGGCATTCCTTATTAACCGGCGCAATGTGTGCAATGAAAGTCCAATCCATCCCAGAAGACCAGATAAGCAGTCAGTCGTAACAGGCCCAGTAAGCAGCAGATGTATTGCATGATTAAAACTTCCGAATGTTCCAAATGACCTCTTATTTACAGCAAGGCCATGGAGGCCCTTATTGCTGATAATCCAAACACTTTGCACAACACTAGGTATGGTAATAAAAACTCTGTCGATATACTCCTTTTGAACAGCCTGATTTACTAAAACTTTTATGAAGACCATAAATTTCATGTCTCATTTTCTTCATGCACTAAAGCAGGAAACAAGACGATCAATAGCTCTCCAAGACGGGCCTGGATTTCATGAAACTTGTCTGATTAGTACGAGGAAAGTCAGGCAGCAGGATGTCCTGATAACCAAAATTCCTAAATTTATACCATTTTGACGGTATCTCATCTTATTGTTTATCTAAATTCTTAGAGTTTCATAGCAACAACTAATTTAGTTTAGTTATAATATGGTGAAATATTATTGACCCTATTTATATTATATTATTTTTTTAAATATGGTGACATATTTTTCCAGTATCTATGAAATACAATTTTAATGACAATGTAACAATGACAGATGCATAGCTGATGGAAAATGTGTTATGGTAAAACTGAAAACTTTTTCGAATTAGGAAAAGTACTAATTGCCTAATGTGTAAAAGTAAAATTTTCAACCTGTGTTTAATTTAGTACATGTTCAAGAAACTGTTAACTTAGAGGTGTAGAGTTATAATAAAAACGAGCTAGCAATTTTTTAGACATTCACTAGGGGCAATCTAGTTACTTACGCAGTAGTATCAGGCAGCCGTTGGCATATAGACCTTCATAGGGCAGATATTTTAGTCTTGCTTTTGCAATCCTGTTCCCACCTGCGGTTTTGTCACGCTTCCACCCATATAAGGGTGGGCATCTGTTCTAAAATGTGGAAACTTACTGCTCTAGGTGGTGTTTAAGTGCTGCAGATGCCACTTTTAAAATATCATGACAGTTTTAATTAGTAGGGGTAGGTTTTAATTAGTAGGGGTAGGTTTTAATTAGTAGGGTAGCTTTGTCACAGTATAAAATAACTACAATAAGATGTTATGAAAAATTGTTTTTGGAAATTTTGGGTTGCAATATATCCCATAAAAAACTGAATCACCTCATATTTAAGAATTAAATGGCATATCCCATTTTGAATTGCTACGGAATGCCATATGTTCCGTATTCCGAGTTGCGCAGCATTCAGGGGGACAATTTTACTTGCATTTCTTAAATACTAGTGTAATTCTTCCTAGTGTGATTGGGTAATAGATGCTGCCACCATTAGTTTAATTTGTTTATACTGTTGGTTCAGGCCTGGGCCAATCAGGGCAAAAAGGAGGGCTAGCAGTTATGCTCAACTTGGCAGTTCCGCATCCAGCTCTGAAAATCAGAAAAGAGAATGCGAAAGTATTACGTCCACTGGTATTTTTTCTAAAGAAAAGTGGCCCCCCCCACTGTGGCAGACATTCTTTATTTTTCCTATAATAAATGTGGTAACCTTATTGAAAATGTACAGTAGCATGCTAATATAACTTCTCATAGTCAGGATTGATCTGATTGGCCATGCTTTATATTGTAGGAGCCAATCACAGGCTTGTTTGTAGAGCAAGTTGTTTTTTACAAATTTTTAACTGCTGTCGATGCTGAGGCTTACTAAGATAGTATGCATTACAGACACAAAACAAATATAGAGATGTTCAAACCATCTTGTTTAAGTTTAAAATTCCCTTTTTTTTGCCTTGTTTTAAGCATATGATCTTTTATGCTCTCTGCTCTTATTGTAAAGTGATTTATTGCATGCAAGTCAGCTCGCTGACCTTTTGCCATTGTACTGAAGTGAATGATTAGCACTCACCCAGGCTCTGCGCTATAAATCTGCAAGACTCTACCATTCATAATTGGCAGCACTGCGATTGCTCTGCATTGAGTGAACATGAGCAGCAAGCCATTTGTAAAACAATGAGCTTTAAGCTGTTCTCTATCTATCTATCCATCTATCTATCTATCTATCTATCTATCTATCTATCTATCT
>JAOTQW010000017.1:6102741-6117334 GCA_026260075.1 Sisor rabdophorus
AGACCCCCGTGACCCCGGATTCGGGAATAAGCGGGTAAAGAAGATGAATGAAAGAATGAATGAATCTTACTGCCCCAATTACAGTAAATCTAAATATTCAATGGATTATTCAATCCAGACAAGCATTTAACTCAGTAAATGAATTGAAACAGTGACTATGAGAACAAGTGTAAGTTTGTTTTTGAAAAATTAAATGAATCTTCATTTTTATACGATTATATTTCGGGATATTTAATCTTTGGAAACAACCTATACAGAATGTATCATAATATTATAGCAGCTATAAAAAGGCGGTCTTTAATCCTGTCATTTTATTGTAATACCTTAAAATTTAAGGTTTATTTACAGGTTGTTTAACTGAAGTGTTTTTAAATTGTTCCACAGGAATTCATCAATGGTTATTTAACTGTTCCTCAAGAGTTCTTGTGGGTTGTTTAATTGTTCTTCGAGTGTGCTCTAATCGTTCCTAAGGGTTCTTCAGGCAGTTCTATTCTCCAAGTTCTATTCTTAAGTTCTTTTGAAAAAGAATGTATAGTACTGTAAAGTTTTTTTAAATGTTTCTCATTTTATCTGGTATATTTCAGTTGTTTTTTACAGGTTCTTCCTTTCAAATGAAAACAAAAAAACTTTATGGTACTGTAGTGTTCCACAACAATGCACAACAGCATTCCTCTAGACAGAGCTAACTAACCAACATTTCATATAACCAGATAGAACCTTTTTTATAACTAAAAGGTGTGATGTGTTACATTTAAAACAAGAAGAACAAAAATGTGGTTTAATGGGGACATTAAAGCTATAAAAGGACCAATTTTATTTCCCCCCTAAAAAATTCAATTAATAGTTCCTAGAAGAAACCCTTTTACTGCATTTATTGTCTAATAAACCTTTTGTGGGTTTTGTGGATAGTTAAGCGTTCATAGCTTTATAAAATAGTTTCTATAAAGATTATGAAATTTTACTTATTCTACTGCATTTAGGAAAAATCATACAATGCCTTTGCTGAAGAATTAATTATTTAGAAAATACAAAGGTTGTTTTTCAGCAAAATATTTATGTAAACAATATGGATATTATTTATAAGGTTTTTAGCAAACTCCACACAAAAAGACTTGCCTGGGAATCGAACCCAGGACCTTTTTGATGTGAGGTGAACTGCTAACCACTACGCTAAAGCACCGCCCCTCTATAGAAATTTTTTTGTTTTTCTCTTTCTTTTTACAGCTTCCTTTGGTACTTGGAATAAGATGGATCTAGAGATTTAAGAAGTTACAGGCATGACAAACGCAACAAAGATTAACTCTATATGTAACAAACACAACAGAACATTTCCAAGTCATTTGTCTTATAAAAACCATACAGGAACAAGTTCTTTGGATAGTATAAGTCTTTAGAGAGTTTGAGCTGCCAAACATTCTTCTTCTCTGTATATTTCGGTTTCTGTAATTTGGCATGCCTGCTTATTCAGACCAGACATATAATTTCATCTAATTTTTTTCATCCAACTAAGCAGTAAGAGTTATGGTGCTTAGTAAGGGGGCCAAGCAGTGACAGATTGATGGTGCTGGGAATTGAACCCATGAGCTTCTGATCAGCAGTCCAACACCTTATCCACAGAGCTACCACTTTCCTGGGTCCTCCAGGGGATTAGTGATTTGTCAGGGTTAATACAGCCCCTCTTTGCTCAGCAATCAGGAAGTAATTGCATTTTAATTCAGACGTCACTCTGAATTTCTGCATGATTTTATTCTACAGGTTTGATCTGAGCGCCTCTGAAGACATGACTCCTACAGCCAGCTCATGTTAAAATCCTGGAAATGTGAACAATTTAGGGTTTTTGGCTAATGGTCCAACTCCTGCAGGATAGAGTTTACTGTGTATGTACATGTGTGCTCGATTAAAAGCTGCACTGTAGCTGCTTTTTTTCGCTTTATTTCCTGCCTCTTTTCAAATATTAGCCTGTTATTACAAAAACAGTACTTAAAAGATGTCCACGTCATCTCAACATTTATTATACATTACTGAACCTACGCTCTCTCTGCAACAAATAAGTTTTTTGATAATTAGGTAAGAGGCGATCCGGCGATGAATAGCTGGCGAGACAGAACCTAGCCACCTCTTAGTTAGAGAAATGAGGTTAACTGTTATAAAAATTAGGAAGAGAATCCCAGTTAAAGCTTTCAGAGATATACACAACATGAATTTGGAGCCTTTTCAATTGGGCCATAAAAGAGTTCGAACGGAAATGCATTCTTAATGTTCCTCAGTTTTCCTAAAGCATATCATATTTGTTCAAGCCAAATACTTTGAAGAAATCAAAGCGTGAGGACATTTGTTTATCATTCTTGTCACCACACACATCATTTGGTAACATGAACAAACTCCCTGCATTACCAACATAGGGTCCACCTCCCAAAACTAACAGCCAACCCTTCTATTGGCTACCACTACCCACCCCCGACCAAACTGGAAGCCAGACATTAATTTCGTTTCCCATATCTGTGAAGTGACGTCACACTGAAGGGGATCATTACAAACAAATCGCTCTTTCCTGTGTCACCATACTGAAGCGTTTTAATGCAAAGATCAAGAGAATGAGAACATAAATAAGCATACATGGCATATTTTTCTGTCATACATTCTTTCTCATGTAGTGAGAACATTTTTGACCAGGTTTGTTCTTGGGTGTTTCCATGGGTTCTTCAGATGGTTAAATGATTTTAATTTAAACATATTCTTTGTTTTCTACCAAAATATTGGTACAAATCAGATTTTAAGCATTTATAAATCACATGCTGGGATAGATATATGTTAAAAATAATAAATTAGGTATCCTAAAGTTTCTTTGAGCAGCGTCTTGGCTCTCTGATAGCAAAACCTTTTATGTTAAACGTTTACCGGTTTCTCCAGACCGAAATCTTGCACTGCAACAATGTATGGTTAAACATTACTGTACTTGAAGGTTTGTACAGCCATGTGTGACACACACACACACACACACACACACAGATGCTAACACATACTGATCAAGGCACATTTAACTTCACACGCATATACACATTTGTAAACATGAATTTTACTGCATCTACACAGTAATCCATAAATACACATTTGTTAACACACATTCATATATTTGCCCCATGTACATTTGTTTATACCAAACACATTTGTTAACACACATACACTCATTACCCCCCACACCTTTCGCTTACCCCCCAATGCTTAGAAGGATATAAAAACTTGCCAACACACACACACAGCCTGTACTTTCCAGATATCAGCTGTTATCCACAACTCGCATCGGTCCCCAGGCGTTATGCTAACAGCCTCCTCTACAAGCCAATTTACAAGGATCTGGTCATGTTTACATTAGCCCTCTTGCCGTGCATGAAAAGAGCAGGGCCGCGCCGCTGCATAGAAATGAGCAGATATGAATAATTCAGCTTCTTCTTCCCCCCACGTCCTCCTCCTGACGGCTATTAACATGTTTCCCTTGAATAAAGTGATAATAGGTTATCATCTGTGAAATGGAAATTGCATAACAGAAACACAGAGAAAGCAAGAGAGAGGCTCCGGTTACACCAGAGGAAATTAATTTCACAGCACATCTGCTCAGCGAAAGCCCTGACTCCCGCATGCTAAGTATCAGAAAATGTGCTCGTTCAGCTCGGCTAGCTTTCTAATTAGATTAGCATGCCTGGGATCCTTTAGTCTAGAAAAGAATTAGTGTTCCCTATTACGAACGCCTAATATTTATAATAATGAAATGACTGATCCAATTAAAGGGGAGGTTAAAATGCATCGGCGCATTATTACATTAATCAGGAGCAGACGCTAAACTCAGCACATTAGCACAGGGCGCTAACTCCTGGCCTAAAGACACACGTCCCTTTTCTTCCTCAAGCTCTAAAAGTGAAGCAAATAAATTAAATGAATGGAAAACAAACCTTACCAATAAAATAAAATCCGGTAGATTCGTTAACTGGGCCCCTACGGCTTACAGAGTTATGATGAAGAGGTTGCGACAAACGCTGGGGTAAATAAGCACAGCTAATCGCGCTCCTCTCCATCATTCTCTCTTTTGTGGTGTGTTGTGTTTAGTTGTTCACAGCCGGAGAGCTGTAAACGATAAGCAGTGATGAGACCGTATCTGAAATAGAAATCGGGGCTCCCCAGCTGCATAGCTATGAGTACACCAAGAGATTGTGGAAAGGTGAGATCAGGCCTTGTTTCTAGTTTCTCAAAATAAAATGCATCGCTTTGTAAAAAACTTTTAAAAGTGATGTATGAAGTACCAATGCAATACATGAGTACACATATATATTTATTTTATTTAAATATTACTTTGGTATATGTTATTGTCTTTATTTAGAATATCACTTAATCAAAAGTATTATATTTAAAAATGTGATATTTTTTATTTAATATAATAATAATATTAACAGTGTGGTGGCGCAGTGACGCATTAGTTAGCATGCTCGTCTCACAACGAAAAGGTCAAGGTGTCTTTTTGTGCAGAGTTCGCATGTTTTCTTCACGCTTGCATGGGTTTTCTCCCACAGGCCAAAAGCATGTACATTATGTTTAAGTGGTGACTTTAAATTGCCCATAGGAATGAATGTGAAAGTGTGTGTGTGGTTGTGGTTGTTCATCTATGTGTGGCCCTGTAATGGACTGGCTAGGGTGTAACCCCGCCTCTCGCCCTATGTGCACTGGGATGGGCTCCAATGGATTAGGGAATGAGCGGGTATAGAAGATATGCTAGTGAAGAGCCTTACATGATCATGTGATCCAACAGGTGATGCGGACAGTACCTATGTTCCTGGTACCCCACATAGGTCCCCAACATTGAGCAATCTAACCAAGATCTACGATGGAGCAGGCGTTTCTGTCAAAGACTGTGTGGTGACTTTATGTGCACCAGTAACCCAACATTCGTCTTTAAAATGTATCCTCCTTTTAAAATCACCTTGGAACCCTTGTTAAAATGTTATGTTGATCTGCAAGTGGTGACATGGGCAGGATTGTGATATTTGGAAACCCCCAATTGGTGAGTGCTTGAATCAGTTGCTGGGCTATTGAAACGAGAAGAAGGGTGGCTACAATTTCTTCTGGAAAGGAAAATCCATAGTGCGGTTGAAATTGCTGTTAGAAAACAGCTCTATGAACTACCTGTGGGGATTAGTGAGCATCTTATGACCATCCACTGGTGCTTGCCAAATACCAGATAGCAACAATTGTAAGCACCTACAGTGTCACCAGTTTATGTAAATCAACATTTTTTTAAAAGCTATTTTTGGCAAGACATGGCTCATATTTTCTACTCCCTCCAAATGTTTTTAGGGGTTTTATTAGTCAAAGAAGCTGTAGTCCACACCTCCAAACCTATTATCTTAACAAGACTCCAAGTGTGCTAAAAGCTGACTTCAATTAGCTTTTTTGAGGGGTCATTAACTCAAGGGTTTCAACTTCCATTTTGAATACGTCTGTTCAATAAAGACATGGGGCAGCGCAGTGGCGCAGTGGCATAGTGGTTAGCCTCCTGGGTTCAAATCCCGGGCACATTGTCTTTCTGAGCAGAGTTTGCATGTTCTCCCCAGGCTTGCTTAGGTTTCCTCCGGGTACTCTGGTTTCCTCCAACAGTCCAAAAACATGTGCATTAGGTTGATCGGCGACTCTAAATTGCCCATAGGAGTGAATGTGTGTGTGGCTCTGGGATAGACTGGCAATCTGTCCAGGGTGTACGCCCTGCCTCTCGCCCTATGCTGGGATAGGCTCCAGCAGACCCCTGTGACCCTTCGGGAATAAGCGGGTACAGAAGATGAATGAATGAATGAATAAATGAATGAATGAAGACATGTAAGATCAGATTTTTTAAATTATTTTTTGACATATTATCTTTGCTAATACCCATGATCACATTTTTAAACAAATTTATTCGGAAAACAAAAATAATAAAAAAATTTATAATCAAAATTTTAAAAGGTTCACATACTTCTTCTTGCCACTGTATGCACCTTCTTTAAACTCTGGCATGTAAGTAAAAGAGGCTTTCTGTACCTGTTTATACACTGTCAAGAATCTCCAGAAGGGATCAACAATTCAGGAATAGGATTATAGTAAGGAAAGGCAGCAGAAACATTAGCACTAATGGAATTGTATTAAACATGATCTTATTAAGCAATATCTTATCATTAATACACCAGAAAAAAATAGGTAATATCTGGGACATATCATTCAGGGGAAACATCCAGGGAAAGAGATTTGCAAGACCTAAAGGCTGGCTCACAGTAGGCAAAGGCAGCTGAAAGTCTTGGTGGACAAAAAAATGACAAATAGACTGTGGTCAGAAATGCTATTAACTGTTGTTAATAGCAAAGTATTACTAAACTGAAATGTATTAACATACTAATCAAACTGTTGATAATGTATTCCACAATCGGAGGAAAATGGGATCTCAAGAATAAACCATTGTCATTTGATTTTGTGCTTTTTGCTGATGTCTCCACCCCCTCTTGTGTGTGATCTGTTACTTTTAGATCTTCCCTGTTTTTTATGTCCTTGTGTTTGCTATTTGGTCTATTTGTAACCTGTTGTATCTTTATTGTGTATTTAATGTTTTCCAACAAAGCCTGTCTGATTTTTAGGGGGGATTTGACCTGATGAAAATTATGGCAAGCAGCTGACCTGCACAGTTTATTATCTTAAAAATGAGGTCAGAAGTAGTTCCATTTGCTCATCTCTGATACTAAAGCACTTCTTGCTGATTTGAAATCGATTTTATATGTTGGTATTTACTTGAGGATTTACCTTGACAGCCATAAATATTTAAACAGATTAAGCAGCCGGACGTTAAAACGACAAACAGCATTGGATGCTAACGTTTTAAGATTCAAGTCTCTTACCTTACAGCCGCTGTTTGCTTGTTTGCTTAGAAGACATATGCAAATCGCTAATAACACTGTATTATTATTACTATAATCCTAATTTTAAATTTGTAGTATCAAGTAATCTAGTATTTTAGTTCAAACACAATCAAAACAGACATTCTAAAGACTTATATCACTGCTTTTGCTTACCTTCAAAAATGTATCCTACTTGCAAGGCTTTTTAATCTCATTTGAAATCTTGTGGCAATAAGAATGTGTTTTATTGTTGTTTCTACTTGGGGGTTTGTTGTATCAACAGGGGATGTTATAGCTTTAAAGTAATAAATCATAACTGCTCTGTTCCATCACATATATAGATAGAGGAGTTAGTGATCAAATCCATTTTGCTCCCTAGCTCAGAGCAGACACAGCGAGAATCCAGATGCACTCACCTATAGCTACTGTAAATGGACT
Organism: Sisor rabdophorus; assembly: GCA_026260075.1. NCBI lineage: Eukaryota > Metazoa > Chordata > Actinopteri > Siluriformes > Sisoridae > Sisor > Sisor rabdophorus. The sequence continues at coordinate 6,110,085 of JAOTQW010000017.1, forward strand.
TCCTCTCTTACATATGATGAGATTCGCTCTGACAGGAAACTTCAGAGGCTTGTCATGTTTTTAAGGAGGAAGTACACAATGCAGTCATTTATAATCATTTATTTTTAAACTGATAGATAGACAGTAGAGGAATAGTAGACAAAAATATCCTGGGTTTGATTCCCGGGCAAGGGGTCTTTCTTTGTTGAAAGACAAGTTTGCATGTTCTCCCTGCACATGTGTGGGTTTAGTCCAGGTACTCCAGTTTCTGCCCCCTTATCCAAAAACATGTGCATTAGGTTAATTGTTGACTCTTAATTTAGCTATAGTCCTGCCTCTCGCCCTATGTGCGCTGGGATAGGCTCTAGCAGACCCCCATGACCCTGAAACACACATACACAAACAGACTTAAGTGTTTGATTCCTTATATAATTTTGTCTATTCTTTTGTTCCTTAGTGACCAAAAATTGACTGTTTTCAAACTTCAGGTCAAATGTGTTTGTATGTGTGTGTGTGTGTGTGTGTGTGTGTGTGTGTGTGTGTGTGCGTGCACATACCCACTTAAATTCAGCATCCTATTCATCATCACGCCTTAAGTGTCAGCGTTAAATTATCCCTGCTATTATGACAGGCACATTATTCATCTGGAAGAGAGCAGCCTAACAGGCATCTCCGACGTCTTATCGATTCTTTGTTCCCTCCATTACCAAAAAAAGTCGTTATCTGCATGACGACCAACACGCGATGCATGTTGATCACGCTCCTGTCTGTCTGCTCCTGCACTGAGAGACAGATGGAGAAACACAGGAAGAATAAGATAGAGAGAAATCGGCAGACTGTACAAATTTTTAATGTATTAAAGTACGTATTTAATGTATTTAATGCGAATTTAATCTTTTTTTTCCTAACAAACAAAAAAATTATATTTTGGTTTTTTTGTTTCTACTTAAGTTATCTGATGCCAAAAACCCCAGAGAAAAGGAAGACGATCCGAGGTTCCGCTTTTTGATTTAGTTGTCGTTGTCACCGAATATCTGATAACTAAAATAAATGCTTGCTATGATTCGAATTGACTTGATTTCATTGCAATGTGGGTTTTTTTTTCTTTCAAGCCAAGAGATGAGATAAACCCATGTAAACTTGAAAGACGAAATCCTTTCCGTTTTACATTCTAGGTCACTTCCATACTTGTACAAAAGACACTACTTCAGTGCTGCCTAAAGATGCCATGCTGCTGTTAGTGTCACTCTCTCCTTTTTATTTGAAACGCATCAAATCCCCTCTAATTCCACATCCCCAGGCTTTAAATTGCCCTGCGCTCTGAAACGGAACCAAAGTCTAGAATCTCTTCTTCTTTTTTTCTCTCTTTTATTAAGTTGGAATTTAAACTTTGGACTGTTGCACACTTTGCCACACACTGAAATTTCTTTTGCTAAACTTCAATTAACAAATCCCAACACTGCTGAAGGAGACAGTGTTAAGTCCCACTTTATTAAAGACTTTGTCTGGAGAACCACAGGAAAGACTGTCACAGAAGGAGTTTTTTGTTGAACCTGGCAGTGTCTTTGTATCAAGACAAAAACATTTATTCAAGAATTCAGAAACACAAGTACAAAGCACTACACACAACTTCTACACCTCTTTAGATGTTTTTTATGGTGTATAATTCTATAAAGAACCTCTAACTTTTATAGCACATTTTTATTGCACAAAAGGTTCACTGTAGTTGGAAAAAGTCTATAAAAGTCTTTAGTCTATAAAACATTATTAAGCTACCAAGATAAAAGTTATTTTAAAAATTATTTTCTGAAGGGGCCTTGTGATGGAATGGCGACACCTCAAGTACGTACCGCTTTTGGCTTTTGCCATGGAGAGCTGAAATAGGCTCAAGCAAAACCTTGAACCTAAATTAGGGAATAAGCGGGTATAGAAGATGAATTAATGAATTTACTAATTACTTACTTTCTTTTAGGACGAAAAGTAGCTTCTTCTTCTTTTAAGTAATTCTTTTAAGATTCTTCTTCCACAATTTATTTTTAAAAGTAAAGCTATTTAAATGTTTTATTTTTTATAAAACCCTAAAAATCAAAGGTACTTTGTACAACCATACATTTCTGTGTTTCTTTTTTGTTAACTTCCTCACAGTATTTCTGTACCTAAACTACTGACAGAATCCATGAAGAACTCAAAATGTACATGGTTGTACCACATATCTGTAGTTTAATAATAAATTAATCTGTCATTATTAACGGTTCCGTACATTATATTAAAAGAATGCCATGTATTAAGTCTCAAGAAAATCTCAGAACGGGAAAAGGGAAAAAAAAAGGAAAATTAGAGAACTATCTAAATCATGGAAATAACTGTGGAAATCATCTGAGGCAGAATTCTATTTTTCAGGAGGACACAGGCGCACACAGAATAAGAGCTAATATCAGTGCTATCTAAGTGTTCAGCACACAAGCGGTGTGTAACAGTACACTGGGTCGATGTATAGATCGACGAGCATGAGGCCGCGTGAGGGTATGATCCCTCATGAGACTTTACCAAAGCTCAGGCATCTTCTGTTAGTTTTCAGTGACCGGTGAGACACTCTGTAATTAAACACAATCCCAAGCAATCACTTCAGTAACCACCAAGTTGCATTTTGTTTCATAAATCTGTGAACACTTAATGTCCAAAACTTTTCAGATAGATGGATGATTAATAATCAAGCTATATCAACTAGTTCCATTATTTACTTCATGATTCAGAAGCTGACTAGCTGGGTAGTTTTTGTTCACTCATGTATTTTTACATTTACACTTACAGCATTTTGCAGATGCCCTTATCCAGAGCAACTTACAACTGAGCAATTGGGGTTAAGGGCCTGCTCAGGAACCCACGGTGGTGCCTTGAAGGTGCTGGAAATTAAACCCCGGTCTTTCTAGTATCAGTCCAAAACATAACCACTAGGCCACCCTTTTCCTATTTTTGATTTCACAGTGGATACTAAATCTAACCTTTACATAGTAATTCAATGTTATTGTATTCGTTAAGTAACATAAAGAGCATGATGACATCATGGCATTAGATTTCTTGTAATTAACTAATTAAAAGTTTAACATAATTTCATTAACAAATGTAGTTTTGGATAAGAAAACTTTAAAGTATTAATATTTAAATAAAAATTGATAAGAATTTAAATAAATTTTTACTCGCTGTCTCTGGGATACAGGGATAACAATTGCTAACATGTCTGACTTACTTTTTCTCCCTTACAGCAACAAAAACGAATAAACAAATGACCTGAATCCTATAGGGAGTTTATCTTGGGTGTCTTTATACCTTCTCTTTTCTTATCGCAGCCATACAAATCTCCCTGGCACGACCACCATCATTTTTTACCCGCATAGCTCTCAAGTGCCTTTGCTCACTGCATATTGAAGTACCTTCAGGATCGATACACTGGCTATGCCTATAGAAGGCAAAACAAACCATAACTCAGTAATGGACCTGAAACCTCCTGACATTATTACTATAACACACATACACTCCACATATCATTCTGAAATGTTGTATAGGCTTTCATAGGAATTCAGTTCACACCACAGAAGCGTTAGTTCGCCATCTCTTTCACCTTTCGTCCTGCGCTAGTTTCAAATATAAAGCAGAACAGCTTTAAGTCAAACATTCCTTTTTTTTTATATGTCAGGTCTTCTAATAGATTTCGCTCAGCTCAAGGTGCCTTTAAAGAACACACCGAGCACTTTAAGCTGCTTCACTGTGTTTCAAACAACATGATCTGACACTCCAGAAAGGTAGGGAAAAAAATCAATTTCAACCAATCAGCAGGAAAAGATGAATTATATTCCTCCCATAAGAAGCAAAGAACAAAATAATAGAATCCCCCCTTTATTTTCTCCCACCCCACACTCACTCACACAAAGTCCCACAATCAAAAGGTTGAGGAAAGGATAACAAACAAGTGGTCAAGATTTGCTGCCTTTCACCATCCCTCTTAAGTGGTAATAGGATAACCCCGGACACGTCGTAGGTCCTATCAGGCCGGCCCTCACACTCGACCCCTGGGTGAGACAGGAAAGGGCTGCTTTGTTTGCCTCAATCGGGTTCGGCATGCCTCTCCGTAATGAAGTGACCCTGAGTAATGGAAAGCCCTCAGCCCTCGCTTAGATGATTTTCACCCGGATAAGAGCAGTGGATCCTGATTTGGAGTCACAGTTCATTTCATTTTTCGCCTCTGATGAGATCTCGCACACATCTGATAAAATTGAACAGCCATTACCGGCGCAGGCTCTCAGCTGCTAACCGAAATCCTATACGCTCCACTTCGTCAGCAGTTTTTGAATTCCTCGTCACCAGGGGTCGAGCGGGATGATAGGAATAATCTGCTGCGACCGAGATTGACAGTCCATTTCAGAAATCAATATTTACAATTTACTCCTTTCAAAGTTCATTCTGGGAAGAAGATTCCATATTATCCCTCCCCAAATAAGCTGATCATATCAAGCCCTGGCCGCCGGAATGAGTTTTCCCAAAACGTGAATTTTTTGGTAAAAAAATCAATGTCGGCATTGTGCACTTTAATCTGGCTCCTCTGATGACAGTAAATCTTTATCTTTTTATGGGCTAACAGCAGAGGGGGCCGCTGACACCATTTCCTCCCAGAACAAAAGCCCTCGGCCCGCTTCTTCAGGATGAACCCGAGATACATGGAGGGCTAATGCAGCTGGACACGACTCCGACGGGTCATTAATCAGATATGGTGACAGCCACCTCCTTCCTCGGGGGTCCTCAGCGCAGAGAGACAGAGAGAAAGAGAGAAAGAGAGAGGGAGGAAGGGCAGTAAAGGAAGTAAAAGAAAGAGGACCAGAAGCTACTGGAACCAAAGACCTGCTCAGGACTCCTCCTCTAGTGACATGCTATTAAAAGCCCTTCTGTTTTGTTTTAATTCTGACTGATTGGCAACATCTAAAACTCATCTGTTTAAATTGGCCTCATTGGTTAAGTACCCAACAGAGAACGGTTCTCTTGAGAGTGAGGCATCTTTTGTGTCCTTTCGGATTCCACTCTGTCATTCATGTTGGTTGTTCTCTAATTTGAATCACACTTGTTTAGCGATAGTACCTCACTTTCTGCTAAAGGCCAGTGTGTGATCCTGATTAATGTCTATTTAAAGCCATTACAGAGGAGGAGCATCTTTGCTATTTCCACCAATTAGCGCTTTAATTCATTTAAAAGGCAATTAGCCAAGCCCTTTACAGAATCCTAAATTTAAAGCACATAAAATATTTTTTTAGTCCATATGTTGAGATCTTTAAAAACATTTTGAAATTCATAGCTAGGAAGTTTAAAAATAGTTTAAAAATAGTTTAAAAATAGACCAACAGCTTCCAGGAACCCAAGTTTGTGTATTTCCAGCCAAAACTTTATAAAAAATGATTACCTTCTCATTAGACCAAAGATGGGACCAGAACATGGGAAAGCACAAGACAAAGTCTAATGTTATTAGATAAAAAATAAGAAATGTAAGCCACTGCCCAAACATTAACTTTAATCTGATTTTAGGAGGTTTGTCTGGATGGTGAAGGTGGGAAGCACAACCATTATCCAATTTCCAGTGTTCCCAGGAATCGAGGTGATGTTCCAAATCACCTTAGAGGAACCAATAATTCAGTTTCGATTGATCAGCGTGTGAGGAAGAGGCTCGTGGTTTGAGTCTGTCACATGCCTGAGGTCCCGTATGTTGCGCTACAATAAGCCAAGAGCTGTGAAAAAAGTTCAATGATAATGTGGAAATGAAAGCAGTTTAGTAGGTTTTATTTTGAAGTCCTTTCATTGTCCTGGAGGGTTTTGTGTCAGACTTCTTTCTGCAGTTCTTCCACTGGCCCCAGCAGTAAAAATAAAATACTGCAGTTCTCCTTATTGACTGGGCAAAATGAAATAATCTATGATGCATGAACAAGCCCTAAATGAAATAATAATATCCTTAGCGGTGAAAAACGGATTGCTGGTACAGTAATTGAGCAGATTTATTTTACCTCCACCGAGCTTGAGAGAGAGAGAGAGAGAGCAGCCTGCTGAAAACAGCCCCAGCTATTTTACTTAATCTCATATTAGTGGAATTATTGGCTGGTAATCCATTGTTAAACATCATTTAGAGTGATGGATGAGAAGCGTCAGGCTTTTCCCCACATAATCAATTCATATCTCATTAGTTCGTATTATTTATGATTCTCATAATGGTCCCTGCAGGGCTTGAGGAAAGCAAGGAGGAAGGGAGGAGAGCGAGCAGAGGTCTCAGCTGCCGCCCAAATAAAATGAGACATACTGTAGCTTATGAGTTCATAACTGCCTATATAAAACCGCTTTCCCCAGCACTATTGATTTGTTTCAGCCCATTTTAGAGATGAATAGAGAGGCATGAGCCGTAATTGGACAAGTCGGTCTTCGCTCACACACGGAAGGGTAATGACCATGCGTGTATAAGGAGAGCTGGTCGAGGAAGGGAGGGTAAAATACGATAAAGCAATAAGAAGGAAAAACATTCGATTACTTTGCAGAACAAGGGGACTGAGAATATATAAAACAAGAGGTGGGAAACATCAGGCTGGGCTTCACACAGTAGTGCATAGATTCTTTACTGCAGCATCTCAAAAACATGGATAAGAGGTTTTCTATTTTATAGCAATCATCATCTTTTTCTTTTCATGTTATCTTGTCTTTTATATGATTCAGGATGAGACACTAGAAAAGAGCAAGATAGAGACTAACAGGGACACAAAAGACCATACCAAAAAACATGCAAAAAACTCCATAGTAAGAGACAGCCTCTGTCTGTTTGTCCATATGTTTAAAGATGTAAAATAATATTGCTAATTCATTAATGTGTAACAAAATGAAGAAGAGAATATCCTTATGCTTGTATACCTATTCATTCATTTTTTGGTTGATTTCTAAATATTTTTTTAGTTAATTTGTTTAACCAAGGGTGGCGCGGTGGCGTAGTGGTTAGCACGGTCGCCTCACAACAAGACGGTCCTGGGTTCAAATCCCAGGCACAGGGTTTTTCTTTTTGGAGTTTGCATGTTCTCCCAGAGCTTGCGTGGGTTTCCCCCGGGCACTCCAGTTTCCTCCCACAGTTTAGAAACATGTACATTAGGTTGATGGATGTCTCTAAATTGCCCATAGAAGTAAATGTGAATGTGTTGTTCGACTGTATGTGGCCCTGCAATGGACTGGCAACCTGTCCAGGGTGTACCCCTGCCTCT
>JAOTQW010000017.1:6117434-6139779 GCA_026260075.1 Sisor rabdophorus
ATATATAGTTGTTAAATATTACCCAATAGAAGTAGAAGTAGAAGCCAATTGGGTCTGTCTGTTAAAGCAAATCCCATCGTCTAGGGTGTAAAACCATCAGAATATATTCATCCACTCACAGCTCCCACACAAGACGATAGAATCACCCTGATCAAAATCCTGCTTTTATTGTATGCGGTTCAGGATGCGGTTGCCAGATTGGACGTATTTCCTCTTACTTACTTTAAAAGTCATAAAAATGGGACTGTTCTTATAAATCCTAGAACTATATCGCTATTATCACATGTTCTAGCGATATGTTTGTATGATGGGATAATACCTTATCGTTTCCATAGCAACGGCTTACACAGGGATTCAAATGGTAGATCCATGATCCAAGTCTAATAATAGAAGTAAACCAATGGATTTGGTCGACTTTTCTACCGGAAACATGGCTGTTTGACACTCATTTTAAGGCGTCTTCGGTTTCAGTCAAGGGTAAAACTGTAATTTTTTCCCTATATATGGTTTTATCATTTTCATTATTAATCTAAGATAAAGATCGACTGCATTAACCTATCGTTACTATAACGTAACAGAGAGAATAAACTAACATTCCACACCATTAAAGAGAACTTTGTAATTTGTAAATATATATATTTACAAAATCTACAAACTGAAATTAAAATTATATATATATATTTACAAAATCTACAAATTGAAATTGAAATTAGATCAAGTGTTGTACTGTTGATCGGAAAGGTCAACTCTTCATTTTCCCTACGTCCTAGACAATAAACGAAATGTCAACCTGCAGCGATTTGTCCATCAGATGGCGCTGTGATACAACTATTTATCCTTCACGCTGCTGATTCATGGTTTCAGTGTGCATCCTAAACGTATACATATTTTAAAAATATAGGGTATCAGTGTACTGACATTTGATTTTTCCCATGTGGAAATATATTTTAAGATATTTATCCAAAGTTTCTGTTTCAACACCTATGTTGAAATTCCATGAAACCCATGTAAATTTCGACACTGAGAATTGGATAATATGAATGTTTGTTTGCACTGGATGGAAAACATTTTGTAGGCAGTTAATCAGGCCACTGTAGGTCAGAGGCGAGGCATTACTTAGTGAACTAATACAAGATCTTGGTTATGTAAGGCAGCCTGTGGAATAAGAATAAGAAAAATAGGGGAGAGATAGTGCACTCTAGTGGACACAAAAATAAAGACATTCATATTTCACACACTATGGGGCCTGCTGTTTGTTTTATTTATTTATGTGAAATTTCTATGGCTCTCTGAGTCTTTTGTTAGTATCGCAAACTAGTGTGAAATCGAATTAAGCTAAAGATATTATATAGACAAAAGTATTGGGACAGCTGACCAACACATATGTAAGCAGGGGTATCATTGCTGCAGGCTTGTGCTGCTATCTGCTGGCATGTCTCGAAACTTTTCAAAACCGCCTAGTAAATGTTTTTTTAAAACCTTATATTCCAGATGTAGTTTTTCTCTTCCTCCTATAACAAGTCTTAGAGGGTTTACGATTGTGATTTGTGTCACAATACTTTTCATGACATCAGGCACTTATGTTGGGTGAGGAGGTCTGAGATGCATTCAGTGGTTCCAGTTCATTACAAAGGGCTTCAGGACTTTTAAATTCAAGCACTTTAACCAGAACCCACCATGTTGTCATGAAGCTTATTAACTAGTGGTAAAAATTAATGCAGACAAATGTCTTTAATTTAGGTCTGTCACATCACATTAACAAATAATGACTACATAATTGTGTAGAGGTTGACTGGTGTGAACGTGCTGACAGAGCAAATCCCAAAGCAAAGTCATTATTTAAAAGCAACCAGACCAATATAGACATTTTCTTCGATCTTACTATTCATTCATTTATTCATTCATTCATCTTCTATACCCGCTTATTTCCTAACTCTGGGTCACAGAGGTCTGCTAGAGCCATTTGCAGCGCACATAGGCAAGAGGCACGGTGATATTCTGGACAGGTCATCAGTCCCTTACTTGGCCACACCATAGATTAACAACAACACTCACTCAATTCTATGGGCAATTTAGAATCACCAATCTCTCTAATTTTGATGTTTTTGGACTGTGGGAAGAAACCAGAGTACCTGGAGGAAATCCATGCAAATGCATAGAAAGACCTTCTCTGCATAGAAAGACCTTTTTGCCTGGAAATCGAACCCGGGGCCTTCTTGCTGTAAGGCGACCGTGCTAACCACTAGCGCCACCACACCACTCCTGATCTCATCATCATCATTTGTTCAGCTTGGTATCTTTGTTGGTTATTATTTAGCTATTCAAACTTGGAAAGAACTTTAAAAAAATTTAAATAGCATTAAAATCCAATAAAATACTGTTGCTACACAATACCTTGAATAATCAATATTCCACACAGAACATTCTCACATTTGTTAAATTCTTTCTTTATTTGATAAGTTTCCTAAGCTTGAAAATAGTGCATACATAGGTTTGGTGTGTTGCCAGTTCACTGCAAGGCTTCACAGACTCTATGTTACACCTAGGGGGCAATTTAGAGCAGCAATTTAGTCTTATATCTTTAGGTAGTAAGAGGAGTCCCCAGAGACATGGACATGATCACAAGAAGATCTGTGGAGTATAAGAAAATGCAGGGTTGAAATAGTGCATAAAAAATTATTTTACACAGATTACACAGATGTTGGTTTGGTAAAATTTCAATAAGCTGTAATTGTTAGTGTTTTGTAGTAGACATAGATTTACTTTAAATGTTTTTAGCAGTCTTATATTTTTCATGGAATAATAATAGGAAAAATATCTGGAAAAATATTTTGGACTGTCTTTGGACACCAGTAATAATAACAAAGCATATTTAACCCTGTAGCTTAATTTTTAATTTTTATTTTTTTTATTCTATACCTGCTGGAGCCTATCCCAATGCACATGGGCAGGGGTACACCCTGGACAGGGCGCTAGTCCATCGCAGGACCACATGCACTCACTGTGCAATTTAGAATCACTAATCAACCTCATGCACATGTTTTTGGATTGTGGAAAGGAAACTCCCACACAGAAACAACCCCTGCCCGGAATTCGAATATATATTATATATATATATATATATAATATATATATATAATTTATTAGAACACATTAGGAATATTGCATACAAACATTGACTCAGGATACGTGGATGAAGGGAGTTTTTAAACAAGTAAATGCTAAATAATTTAAATTGAAACGTTTGCACGCTGTTTCTGATGGCTCGTGTTTTCACTGAGTATATATTTATAAATATCTATATTTATTGGCTTCTATTTCTTTGTTAAGTCGGGGTTTTGTGCGTGTGGGGGTTATTGGGGGTTTAACTTTTTCACCCCCTCCTGTAAAGATGCTCGCAGCCTCCCCAGTACCGTCCCCTTGGAGACTGCACGAGTGAGCAACACGTGATGCAGCCGCTTATCAGCTTTAGGGAGCAGCGCTGCTTCGGAACGCGTGCGGAAGACAGGCCAATAAAAAAACAGCCACAAAGTGACTTTTCTACTTCTTTTTAGTCAGCAACGTCGACGGATTTCTTTCTTTTAAGCGTTTGAGGAGGAAAGAAAATGCGCCGTGGTTAGTCGACGAACTTTGCACATCCTCTAAAAACGCCATTTTGGGCGCTCCTCTCCGGAACGAGTTTTGCAGTGGGAGGTTTTGTCTCCCCCCTTTCGTTCTCTCCAAAGTCCATCATCTGCTTTTCACCATCATCACGGAGCGCAGCAGGCTGGCCGGCCCGGAGCTACTCCGCCGTGAGTTTTTCACAACTTTAAAAACTTTTTCCTCTCTCTCTCTCTCTTCCTCTCCTTTTCTCTCTCTCTTACTCTTTCTGTCTGTCTTTCTTTGCTTCGCATCTCGACGCCTCGTGCTTGTGTTTGCTCGATGTTCACTTCTTTCTCGTGAATTTACTGGATTTGTTAAAAAGAGTTGATGTTTGTGGGAGGAAAAAACAAAAGAGGGAGCGCGACAGATGACGAGGATGATGTTCGGAGTGTGTGTGAGTTTTTCATTTTTCTCTCTTCTTTCTCTTCCTGCTTTCACTCTCTCCTCCGAAAGCGTGCAGGAATGCGATCGGGCGTTGAGAGCAACTTTTACCTGCGTGGAAACTCGCCTACCTGCGCAACTGACGCGGAAATACACCTCATCGGTGGTCCTATGAGCGCCTTACTTTCTGCTTGTGCTTTATTCGACATTAAAAGTTAATGATCCGCCGAGCATCTGAGTTCCATCTCCGGACTTTGGTCGGAGCGGACGCGGTGGGGTGGAGGTGGAGGAGGGTGGGGGTGTTTTTTTACACGTTTCCCTACCCGGTTTGACCTTGCCAGGTCGCGCTAAAGTTTACTAGGGCTAATTAGTTCTTCGTGACGCTATTTTTTCTATTACATTCCCGCTTATGGATGTAAATACATCACGAGGTAGTTTTGTATCTCCCTTCTTTCTTCTCGGTTGATGTAGCTAGTTTCTTTTGGACGGGGAACGTGGTTCGGCTTTAAAAGAGGAAGTTGCGCTTACTTGTCAAGAGAAGAAATTTAAAGAGGAGCGAAGTAGTTAAAAACAAAACTTTGAGCTCAAACCCAGTCTGAAACCTAGTTATACAAAAAAGGTTTATTATTTTTTTGTTGTTGTTGTTCTGGAGATCGGTTGTTTTGTTTCTCACAGTCGTGTGCATGGCTTCTCCCTGATGTTTCCCTGATGGGTGCTGTGTGCGCCCTCCTCCTCCACCTCCTCGTCATCCGCCTATCATGGTTCCTCTTTGGAGAGGCAGAAAAGTGCACATCCGCATGAGTCGCCGTTCACATTCCGTCACGAAATTCTACACTGGAGGAGGCCTGCAGATGCAAAGCCATCCTCCACCACCACCACTGCCCCCCCCAATCTGTTTTGCCTTTTTTTTACCACCCCACCCCCACCGCATACAGGTAACATAGCAACGACTTTAACCATCAATCAAATCTCTGTAATGTAGTTTTGGGCTTTTTTTCATGACAATTTTTCTCTTTGAATGTTATGTCAAATGTAATGTAAATGCTATATTCTTTATTCAGGGTGGCAATTTTTGTATTGTCATTCTTGAAGTACAGTGATGTCACAGGGGGATATTTGTTAGTAGTCAGTTTTCACAGGAGCAAACAGTATTTTTTTAATGTAAACAATGAAGTTTTAATGCTGTGTATTCAATATTGGTCCAAACTCTGTAAAAGATTATCAGGATGCACTGTATGTTGCTCTGGTGTACACATCACTGCTTTTTAGATGACAAAGTTAAAGTCACCTCAACTCTTGTTAAAGATCAGATTTGTGTTATCCAGCATAATGATTTAGCTGGTATTATTTGTTCAGAACAGTGTTCTGTATGTTTTAAATCTGGAAAGGTTTCAAAATGGATTTAGATACTACTTCTAATATCAGTTTCAGATTTCTGTGTGAACATCGAAAGCTTTATGATGTTATCACCCTGCTTTTTTCCCCTGAAACAAAGCTCATGCTTTGAGGCTTTAATAATTCATTAAACCAGTTTAAGGTCTCCCATAAGCTAAAAAGATGCTTTCTTTTCCTTATTCTTCTCTTATTGACCTGCTGCAGTATTGTTATCCTGCCCACTGTGCAGTTTGTTGTTCAGATCTGTTGCATGGCTTAGTTGGCTTGTTCAATACTGAGGCCTTAAAAATTGTGCAGCGTGAAGTTTATATGATGCAGATGATGATCTTAGGCCATCAGGTTTCTTGAGCCCTGATAGAGGAAGTGATTAAAGCTAATGAAGAAGGGAGAAACAGGTATAAAATAAATAATTAATGAAGTGTTATTGCACAATTACGTGTCCGAAACCACTGGTTAAAGGTGTCCTTTTATGTATTGCTTATTTTCACTGAGAAAACAATATTGGTAAGCAGTATAAAAAAGGTGTGGCAGATGTAACTTGCAGAAGTGGCAGGATGGCATATGCGGCTAAAAGTATGACATTTTATTTTGTAATAAATAATTGTCAAGCAATTAGTAGTGTGGCGTGTATGAGAAATGATACACACACGCTGTTATTAAAAACTGTCAATTCACCTCAGAGCACCATGCTATTTATTTAATTTTCTGTAACAGAAGTTTGTCAGATTTGGTCAGATTTTGTGTAGATTTGGTATTTTTTAACACAATACATTGTTGCTCAAGTCAGGAATTCTAATTTTACACTAGTTTTAAACTTGGCAGTTTATTGCATCGCATTTTGTGCTGCACAGCCTGCCTCAGCATCTCAGATTGATGTAAGCTGTTTTGTCACTGCAGCGCACAAAATTCTTTGCAGCATTGTCTAAACTAAATTATGCGCCATTTTTTCATAACAATTTAATCGAATGGCAGGTCGTCTAAAGTTATCAGCAAGTAGCACATATGTATGATTACGCTTCCACCAGTGTGGCTAATCCTAGATGTGCTAAATTAATTATAATGTCTGGATCAGATATAACACAGAAATGGAAGAAATACACTCAGATAAATGGATACACAGATAAATAGAAGTAAGAATAGAGTAATCTCTCAATTATTATTACATTTAATATAAGTATTAGGATTATAATGCATGCTGATGCCTAAACACTTCACTATTTGTTCACGTATTTAGCTTAATTGTTTAAGCATTTAGTACAATTCTGACCAGTAGCCTGTCGTTTATTTATTCTATACCCGCTTATTTTCCAACTCTGGGTCACTGGGGTCTGCTGGAGCCTATACCAGCGCACATAGGTGAAAGGCACACCAATCAACCTAATGTACATGCAAACCCCTTGCCTGGGAATCAAACCTGGGACCTGGTTGCTGTGAGGCCACCGCACTAACCACTAAGCCACCGCGCCCCCGATCCCAAATTTTTTTTACATGTTAAATTGTATAAAGTGCATCTGTGCTAATACTGCGACAGATTATTATTACTTATTTTAACGAACCAGTCATGTAAATGACAGCAAAACTGCACATGCTTTCTGTCTCAGACGGATGGCATCAGTCTCTCTGTTTTCTTGCTGTACTGATTTGAATGCTAAAAATGAATAAAAGTATTTCCAGTGGATGAGGCCAAGCCTGAGAAATGATGTAGTGCTGTATATTCTTTAATATTTTTAATATCTTCAATAATATTAGTTTTGGAAATTACATGTAAAACTGGGGGGTAAAAATAAGGTCTTTTAGTCACTTTATCTAAATTACAGATTTTTTTAAAATCCTAGCCATGCAAAAAAACAAAAAAAAGCAATAACAAATAACAAAAGTGTAGCACTATGTGACCCAAGAGGTAAATTAATAACTGCAGATATAAAACACTGTGTTGTTTTATCACATTTATTCTTGTTTATTTAACACTTAAATATACTCTTGGTTTATTGGATTAAATTAATTTTCATTAAAAAAAAGACCAAAACAATTTGTTTTTAGGTATGTGAGGGCCCAAATTTAAGCTTTACATAAAATATTTACGGCTTTTGGTAAATGTTTTCTGGAGGTTTTTACTTCTTACTTGTACATTATCTGTCTAATACAATTGTATTATTGACGGGGCATACTGGGTCCAAGAAGCTTCTGATTGTAAGTGGAAGTAAACTGTAAGTATAAGAAGGGAACCACTATGATCACAAACATCTGCACATGTTGATGGGCAAGGAACACTTGATTCAATTGGTTTTGCCCATACCTTCTTTGCTAGTGATGTTTGATTACTGGTTCAGAGGAGAGGTGGGCATCCTGTTTCACTCCTGAGCTATTTATAACCCATCTATTTTAGATAAGATTATGTTCCCTTGCCCTCATAGAGTGGTGAAAAGTTTGGTAGATGCTGGGGTGTAGACTGGTTTATTCTACCTGTTTTTGTAGCAGATGAACTGATCTCATTAAACTTGTCACATTTTTGCTGTAAAATGGACCGCATGGTGTATTAAGGGTGTATCATTAAATTCAAACAAGCAGACCAAGATCACTAAAAAGATGATCCAGTTAAAATATAAAGGAAACCTGGACCAAATATATTTAAATAAACCTAAAACAGGATGTGCAATGTGATTTTTTTTTTATTTAAAAGGATCAAATGCTTAAGCAAAACTTCTTGGTCTCCAAAAAAGTTTATGCAGATTAGCTTAAAAAGTCATCAGAAATGCTGTCTCCGTATTCCTACAAACAACACCTTAAATTCTGGTGCTGTTTGAACAATTTTAGAAGCTTGTTTCCAATTTTTTTAGCTGGTAAAGGTAAATCTGTATTTACATCCACACGATGAGTTAAATATTTGTAACAAATGCTGACCAATCAGGTTGTGAGGGTGAGCAGACCAGGAAAAAATAAACCAACAAACCGAACTACATGTGTGATTCCACCCTAATACATATATGCAAACTGTGAGAAACTAAATTTGAAGAACACGTTGTGGGAAAGAAATGTGTAGAAATGGAGAATGAGCTGACTGAGACTCAGTTAGATGGGAGAAGGATAACAGGAAATGAGGCAGCATGTGTAAATAGAGGAAGTGGAAAAGACAGAAACTTGAAAACTTACTCCATGTCTAAGCATTAAGACAAAGATTCAAGCTGTAATTTCCCACCTACAACCAGTAAACCACAGAGAACACCTCCACACCTTGCAATGTCAGATCATCAGTCTGAGGTATTCTTTTCAAGTGCTACAGTGATAACAAATCAATAGAGCTGCAAACATTGTGATCAGTGTTAACATTCAGCTCCGTTATTTTGATAACATACAGCCACAGTATCTGATTCAGTGCACAACACTGACAACTAATCTGTTTTTGGAAATTAATAATTGACATTATCTGACCAAAATTAGACTAAAGTTGCTAGCTAAACTGAAATGTTCTTTGCTGGTTTTGTGTTTGGACGGGTCTAAGTTGATTGGTAACGATTACGGTTGCTTCAGGATGAAAATAAATTACTTAGGAGGTTCCCAAAAACAGTTGTTTTCCTGTGAGCTTTGCAGTCCCTCCCTTGTGCTCTCTCTTTTCCTTCTTACTTACCTCCTCCTCTCTTGAGCTGTTTGGCTGCTGACTAAACGGTTTTGTCAGCTAGCAGAGACTCTTAATGTGTGTGACTGCAATGGTTTTCAGGTCTCCAGCACAGATGCTGCAGGCTGCAGGTCGTAGTCTATTAATTATCTGAAAGATAGCAGAATTTCAATGAAACTGGATGTCTTGTTAATTTTTGTAGCATACAGAGAGTTGGCATCCTGTTTCTTTTGCTTTCAGGAAATTTAAAAAATATTTCTTATTAAAAAATAGTTAAATACAAAAAAATGTATTTTGTCATGTTAACAAAATTGTTAAAGCAGTTGATTTTATTGAGTTTATTGGTTAATTTGCAGTAGATTAGTGAAGCATTATTAACAATTTCTTTTTTTAAGTTTGAGATTCTCTATATGTTTTGTCCAGATTGTCATTGATGCTTATCAGCACTAGTCCTGACCTGATAAATCACAGGTGTTTTTCAATTGAAAGTCTGTACCTGTGTTAATAAAAATTAGTCATCAGTCATGCATTTTGCAGATTGTTCAAGCCTGCTTCTAGGATTGGTGTAAAAAGAAGTGAGTGGAAATGAAAGAGGCCAAGGGGGAGGATGGCATGCCTGCAGCAACACTGTAGAACCTGTTCCTCCTGAAGCGTCAGTCTGATCTCATGCCCGCTCAGTAGTTGCTTGTAAGTCGCTAGTTCTTTAGCAAGTCACCCACTGTTCAGGGTTATGTTTGTCAGATTTGAGGTTGAAGAAACCCAGCAATAGAAGCTGATGATCTAACATTAGCATCAGCCTCCTCACAAGGCTAGTCCCCTTAAACTTGCAGGATGAGGTGATGTTCACTATATCAATGGGAGGGAAAGAGGCATTTGCAGTCATATGTGTGGAAATAGTGTATTGCAGGGTTAAGCAGAGTTCGCACTCATGATACTATTACAGTAAGTGTTACGTTTTTTGAGGAGAGAAGCCAAGCTAAGAGAAGACACTGCCATCCTCTATTTTATTGTTATTGCTGTCATATTTTTTCAGATTTTTTTTATAAGGTAAAAGACTTAGATTTAGCCTGTGTTAAAAGTTTGTAAAAAGATGCTGATGCTAATAACAGTAGGAAATCCCGACCATAACCAGTATGTACAGAAGTAGTCCAAATAGTGGTTTTTTTCACTACTTTTATCTGTTAATGATTTTTTTAAATTTGTTAAAATTTAAAGTTTTAAATTCATATTGGTTACATTTAAAATGTGGAGAATTTTAAGAAAAGAAAAATATGTGAAATGTTGGCTGTTTGGGGTAAAAAGATCCAGCTATTCTAGCATCAGGCAAGCCTGCCAGCTGACACAGCTATTTGATGATAAAATTGGTTTGAAATATAAGGCTTGTTTAGCAGTGACGAAGCTGGTTTTTTTAGAGGCTAATTAGCCAATGACGCATGATGTTCTTTATTTTACTCAAAAATACAATGAGAAAATATGTTTAAAGACTTCTGTTAATAATGAGATATCTATATAGCTTTGTTAACACACTACCAGTGTGCAAAGATAATATTGTTAGAATTATAAGACAGAAACTGTCTGTTTTCTTTTGCAAACTGTTTGCATATTTTCATTAATCCAGCAGTGTCACTCGACCTGTCTATGTTTTTCATATGCTTACATAGCTGTTTGTGTTATTCTGTGAAAAGCATGTTGTTCCACCTGTATGTAGGTATTTGTTGATATGTGCGCTTCACAGAAGGCATAATGCTAATAAACATTGTTCATGTCTTTAACCTCATTACTGTTAATGAAAGAGTTTAGACATAAACATAGAATGCTAATACACAGTCCTCATACCCAGGATTAAATTTATTTATTTTTTATTTGTGTGTGTGTAAATGGCTCAAGGCACTGAATAGCAACACTATAAGGTAAAGTCTGCATGCATCTGTTCTGGTTGTTGGTTGCATCAGTAGCCAAACCTGGATATGATGAAGGAAATGCTCTGACTGGTTCATCCCTGTTCTTATCTGTGATGTGAAGATGTAAAGAAAAAATAATATATGATGGGACGAGCAGGTGTGAGGTGTTTGGTCATGCGGTGCACAGAGCAACACACTGAGTCATCTTGTTGTGCTACATTTCTGTTTACCTTCACAGCATCTGAGCAGAAAGGATGAAACTTGATCTAATAATTAGAGTAGATCTAATGACACCCATGCACTTCATTGTCTTCTGGTTTTTTTTTTTCTTTTTCTTGGTACCATAAAATGTCTTGTAAAAGTAGCAAATAATCATGATTGAGGAGGAGAAAACAAAGGAGAAAAGAGGCAAAGTTCACCATAGCCTTTTCTCTGGCCTAGTTCAGCTCAGGGTTGCAGTAAATATTAACTCTCTTATCACAGGGCATAGGACATGCAGAGCAGGAGCCACATTCTCTGTGTTTTTAATGAAATCAGAACTGATTTAATGTAATTCTAGCTATATACTTTTACAGACTTTTTTCTCCAAAGTATAGTAGCAGTAATTCTTATTACACCTCAATGTTCAGAGTGAACAATACGTTTAATACATACACAACACAGTGAAACCGACATAAAATTTTCTACCAGGGGAAGTGGTAGCACAGTGGTTTAGATGTTGTACTGCTTATTGTAAGATCTGGGCTTGGTTACTGACACACCAAGCTACCAACACCGGGCCCTTAAGTAAGAACTTTTACCCCAAAACACTCGATTTAATTCGTACTAGATAAAGCCATCTGCCGAATGTAAATTTGTATGGTCAAAAGTATGGGAACGACTGAGCATCACACTTATGTTGTTGGGTAAGGAGCTTTGGGGTGTCATGCTGGAGCAATATTTGGGTCTCTTGGTTTTTATTAAGCAAATACTGTTATTTTACCACTTGCAAAGATGTTCTATACCACCATGTGTTATCCAGCCGATGGCAGATTGGTGAGGACATACTTACGATAGAGCTAGATTTGATGTATGAATGTTGCACAGTTCAAGTGCAGAGAAAGCATTTTTTTTTGGTATTTGAGATTTTAGTTATTTAAAATCTGGCAAAGGGATGTGTGCTGGCGTAATCGTTAGCATGGTCGCCTCACAGCAAAAAGGTCCCGGATTCAATTCCCGGGCATGAGGTCTTTCTGTATTTCTGTGGGGTCTTAATGTCAGTTTGCATGTTCTCTCTACACTACTCCAGGTACTCCCGTTTCCTCCCACAGTCCAAAAATATGTACATAGGTTAATTGGTGATTCTAAATCGGCCATAGGAGTGAGTGTGAATGTGTTGTTGTTTGCCGATGTGTGGCCCTGTGATGGACTGGCGACCTGTCCAGGTTGTACCCCACAATGTAAATGATCAGCCTATTTATAAATGTGTGTGTTTGGGATCATTAGGTGCAAAAGTAGTATAAGTGTCACTTACTGTAAAAATTCCTATCACCTTTCGATCTTTAATAGACTGGCATGTAGCAGGTCAAATGCTCTCATGCTTACACACACACACATTTAACTAGCTAGACCAGTTAAATCATTCATGCCTAATATAAAACTAAGCTAACCAATGAAATCAACTCTAGTAATCTTTTAGTTAGAATTTTTACATTGTTTTCTTTTTGTGAAGCTCAAATGCTCAAAATACTCTCAATCACAACCCTGTGTGAACTGTCCGATGCTTTGAGGTCGAATAAATTGCGGTAAATCTCATCAGCACATCCGACTGGCCAAAGTGCACAAGATTAGGAGTTTTGAACTTTAAAGTTCTACAGATTGCACAAAGCGGCTAGAAAAAGCTAGCTTCTGGAAAGCTGACTGCTACTTTGGAATGATAAAAAAAATGAATTAATTAATGCAAGCCAGAGATCCTAAAGACTGATGTTTTTCGCACACACATCTCTGTGAACTATAATGGAGAAACTATAATTATTACAGAATTGGCCACATTTTATATATATATATATATTTTTAGGATGAATAAAATCACACCATCAGTTTGAATGGAGCACAATGCTCATTAAATAAAAATTTAAGAAAAGATCGTGTGTGTCAGTGCTAAGGATCTTTCACTCTTTCCAAGCATTAGCTAACAACACACTTCTATTGGCCACAAAGAAGTCACCTGATTACAGCACCTATCAAACTGCTTTAGTGGGCAGAGCTTTTCTGGATTCATTGAACAGACTGTTTTGCTCTGTGTTGGTATCTGATCAGCAACGTGGCATGTACTTTGATCGATAGCTGTCCCCGCTGCAGGGGTACATTAAGACAAAAAAGCCTGATTTTTGCATTTAAGGTTATTTCTAACTTTTTACATTATCGTTTATAAAAATAAAGTATTTTATAAAATACTTTTATAAAAGTAAAGGTTTACCTTGCAAGAAAAAATCTTTATTTGTTAAACATCTTTATTCAGAAGATATGAATATGCATGCTATGCGAAATATAATTGCAAATGATATATGTTCAGCAATGATTACATTCATCATTTTAAAAGCATGAAAATATTGAACAATGACGTGTCTACTATAAAATCCAGATTAGGCTTGTTGTGGATTTAACCCAGGACATTTTACATACTTATTTACACCTTCACTTCTCCTAAAAACAAAAATCTAGAAAAATTGATGCACACGGCCTCAATTTTCCTAACACATTAAAAACTTCTCCCCAACTCCAAAGTAGACTACTGTGATGTACTGCAGATGCCCTTGTTTAGTGATTATCTTCATCTGGTAGGTCATTAGGTTTACAGGACAGTTTAACAAGTTACTATTACTCTTTAAAATGTCTTCCCTTTAGCAAAACTATTACTTTCATTTATAAATCTATGGCCTGTCTGTGCACTTTAATTGTACAAAAAAGAGTCAGGAACCTAGCTTTGTGTGTGTGTGTGTGTGTGTGTGAGAGAGAGTGAGAGAGAGAGAAAGAGAGAGATGGAGGGAGAGAGAAAGAGACAGGAGCTAAATTAGACTGGCAGAAGGTTTACCTCAGAAGATAAAGATAAACTGAGATCTAGAGGCGGGGGAAGGGAAATGTGAAATAAGAGCGACTGACAAATAAAGACTGTGAGAGGAGTGTGTGTGCTGCTGGAGACTGTAAGATCTATGGTAGACATGGAGCAGAACCAGCACACACACGCCACTTTTAGACACTTTCTGACTTCCTGCTGTCCTGAAATCTCGTCTATAACAGTAGTTGCCTGTGCTGCCGTACCTCAGCCTTAACCTGTGTCCTCACTAGCAAACAACCAGTTGTTAAACCCACAGCCTGATAATTAAAGAATATACTTTATTTCAAAAAGTATATGCTAGGATAAGTGCAATTCGCTACTTTTTATTTCAAAGCTTTGTAGACTTGTCACATGCACGAATGGGGTACGCTACTTCCTGAGAAGCTTTATTTGTTTTACAGTCTCTATACACGTTTAAATAAAGGTGAAACATAAAAACATGGTTCTAAGGTTCTTCCATTTTTTTAAACAATCAAAAACAGTAACTATAAGTAGAGTTGTAAGATATACCATGAGAGCATGTGAAGCGCATAAATAGTAGAAGAGAATATGGGGACGTGTCCATGTAAACCGAGTGCTGTTCAATGTATTCAATGGATAATGTGCGTATGTGTACATGTGCAAGTCACATGAAAGCCTGTGAAAATGTTAACATGTGTAGTCAAGAGCATTTCCTTTTTGATGTCACATGCCGATTCGCCTGTCAGTTCGAGCAATGTTGCTCGGTGGTCAGAAAACGACCGTTCACCTGTCACTTTTTGTCACCGCATAGCACTTACAAAGGGTCAACGTATCTGTAATTGGATCTGCATTTATAAAGGGAGAGAGAGAGAGCAATTCAGGCTCAATAACTATAAAATAATGATCAGGAGTGTAGGCCAGGGTGAGTTTGTATTTTAAATAGCCTGGAATGCGCAGAGCTGGAAATGGGTAGGAGTTCAGCAGGCATTATTGTGCAACGTGAGGTTCTTGCTCTGGAAGGCAGCTGTATAAAAGCTGTCGGTGTGTGCGCGCGCACGCGCATATGCGTGTGTGAAGAGATTCAGATGTGTGCTGCTCAGTCAGGCTGTCTCTTCTTGTACTATTAAAAGACACTTATCCTCCTGCTGGATTGAAACTAAAAAGATGAAGGATGCTGACTGCCTCTTTCAGCAACACACAACCCCCAGATTTATCGGTCCACCTTTCAGTCTATCCATCCATTCATCCACCCCCTTCTCTTTAACCTGGAGCTCCCGGCAGTAGTGCTTGAACCAGCATGTATACCGTATGCAAAAAAAGGCAAAGGTCATGTCAAGGCCACCTGTTAGAAATGACAGCTGAGTGCCGCTTCTCTTTGCTTCACTCCCCCTTCTGCCTCTTGCTACCTCTGTTTTTCTCGCTCTCTAACTCCCCCTCCTCTCCCCTGCCGTTCTGCGTTAACCCCTTAGGGATGGTCCACCCAGTATGCAAACACACTTGCTTGTGTTCTTTTGCACACTTGCTTCTCGTTTCTCTTGTTGAGTTTGTTTCCGTCTCTTTTTTCGCTCCTTCCAACCGCTCTCCGTTCTGAGAGCTCTCCGTTCTGAGATAATTATCAGTATATTCTTTAATTATTTGGTTTTAAATGAGTTTGGTATATTCATTCTAGGAATACACGCTTCACACACCCTGATAAATGCAACAGTCCAGTCGGGCCACAGTGTGTGCAATCGAGGCGTTTAGGAAACTGACTTGCACATTTTACTCTATAAGGTTCAGTGCTGCTTAGGCAGAAGGCTGGGAGGCTGCAGGAAACCAGAGGAAGTCCGCTAAAAAGTTGCGAGAGAAGGGTGATGGGGTACAAAGAGAAACGTGCTAAGCCTTGTTTTTCTGATAAACATATTAAAGATGCAATTTGGTTGTTTTTTCATGAGGGGAAAAAAAGGTACAAACTTTGTAAACCCAATAACACTTTAACATGTTTTCTTCCCTTTGCATTACTTTCTAAAAAAAGAGGGGGGGGGGGCAGATTTCACTGTGGGGGTGTGTTTATGATTGGGGTATAAGCCTATTTTAGGGCCAGAAATGTAAACAAAAAGCTGACAAAAAGAAACTGCTAATTAATTTGCATTAATGCTAAAAACGATAAAATTATGTTTATTATTAAAGTGAAAATATTAATATTTTAGATAGATAGATAGATAGATAGATAGATTTAGTGGTTAAAAACATGTAAGTTTGTGTTACTTTAGAATAAATGATGATCTTGGCCCCAATAAGATTGTATTAAAAAGTAGGCAAGATAAGCCAAGGAGATTAGATAGACGAGCTGTCAAACCTGTTCAGCCTGAATCCCCTTTCAAGGTTTTTCTTTCTCTGAATCCTCTTCTGCATGTGATAAAGCAGCCCCCACCATAAGCAATCCTCCACCTTACACACCCACCACCCCTCCCTCTTCTTCTCTACTGCATTGAAACCGAATCAGGAGCTGCCTGGCCTGTGGAGCCAGCAGAACATGATAGCCAGTCTTGCCAACACATGCCTGTGCCACTCACTCTTGGATGCAAAGGCAGGTGATCCAGAGACTTCTTGTAAGAGCCTGGTTTCAACCAGAAGTGTGTAAACATGTTGGGAAAGGTTTTTTTACTCTTAAAAACTACTCTGTCCTTTTTTGAGTGCACATTCACTTGCTGCTTATTAACCAGAATTTGTTTCTCTGGCAGATGAGCCGGAATGATCTATCAGACATTTCTAATCCTCTAATCCCGCCTATATGCTTTTATTCACTGCTCTCTTCCCATCCTCCCATCCCTTTCTATCAGTTTGTTGTTTTAAGAAAACTTATATAAAGTGTAAATGCTGAGGTAATTGTTGTAAATAGATAATGGTCCATTGGAGTACCTGCCGTGTTAGTGGAGGTGATGGTGTTGGTCCTAGCTAGATAGCTGGAGACTCACCTGGCCTTGATAGGTTATGTTGTGGCAGAAGGTGTCAGCTTACCAGCTTAGTGAGCAGAGTGCTTATTCTCCTGTTACCGTCAAACAAAACCCTGGTGCTGGGTGATGATTGTCTGTCTCGTAGACTTTTCTCTTTTACCTAAACTATTAGGATTGATCTAAAAGTCTGATGTACCTTTAAATACCTGTACCTTTCTTAGCAGTGGGTTCTTATAGACGTATTATATAACTAAAATTATATTTAGAAGCTATTCATGTGAAAAGATAAACACTAAAGATAAAGATGTACCGTTGACTGTTTAGATGTTACCTAGTCACTATCAATAAGCCCTTATTAATTTTAGTCATGTAAAAAAATGCTTCAGTTACCAAATGATTTAAACCATTTTTAACCATAAACAGTATTTGTATTAGTCATAAACACAGCAAAGGTATAGAAGAAGATTTATCAGAATGTTGAACTAATAACTTTTTTCTTTAATCTTTCATTATTATTAGTATTTAATTTTTTAGGTAAGAATGTAAGGTTTTTATAATTAAAAAATATGATAAAGTGTTCGGCCCTGTTTTCAGAATAGGAGTATGCCAGAAACATCTGACACTACTGCCTGAAATGAGCTCTCTGCCTTGGGTTTAAATAAAATATCACATGGCCTGCTTTGTTTCTGCTGCCATCAAAAACTGTAAAGGTACAGATGATGTTGAGGAGATGTTGCCTAATCTCCTGGTGGTGTGTGTGTGTGTGTCTGTGTGTGTGTCTGTGTCTGTGTGTGTGTGTGTGTTCGCACATACTTTGTCAGCTATGCATTCCAGACCACTCCCAGCTCTCAGCACTACAAGCAGAGCTTCAGGCCTTTTAAAATGCATTCATTTCTTCTGCTGAAGATGTAACACACAGCTTGTAGTATCAGATAATCATCCTAATTTTTGCATACTCTACATTTTAACATCACCCCTTCATATCGTCTGAGGAAAACGAGAGGTTGTATCAGGGTGTAGTGGTGTGATCAGTGTGGCGTGTGAGACCAAGGAGGACGACGGCTCAGCAGTAGTGATGGAGGGGGTTTGGAGAAAAGGAAGGAGGAGAATGGCTCAGGCATTCCATAGGCCTTCCCAGCCACCACACCAAACAGGAAATGCATGAATTTCCCTACTCTAGCGAGAGAGAAAGAGAGGGAGAAAGACTTTCCATTCCTTTGTTATTGCTTTAAAAACGTTTAAACGATGAACGACGCAGGTATTGTGTGATACATGTTTTTTTTGTTGTTTCTTGCTTGATGGAAAGTTTTAGGTATTCCTTTTCCCAATCTTGCTTACTCACAGATGTGGGTGTGTGTCGCAGCATGAATTTACAACACTACAGCCATGCTGTATCCTTCCGAACCTTTATCCGCCCTCCTTTTTCATCCTTTTCATCATGCAAAACAAAAAGAAGCTGGGTTCCTCCCTCTAGCTTTCATTCTCTTACTAGAGTATTGTGGATTTTGGACCATACTTTCCTTAATCTCTTGAAACTTAACTTAATCATTGTTCACAGCCAGAGCTACTCATTTAACATAGTTACATACAAGCCTACCTTGGTGCAGGCTTCTAATCGCTTAATCGTCTTACCAAAGGTGCTCCATCTTTTGCTCTAACCATAGCAACAGTTTCACCACCATACTTAAAACAGGAAATATTTTGACAATACTCGGTATGCATCCCCAAGAGTGTGTAGCTTCCATCACAGTTTGATGAGGGAGGAGTTTGGGTCCCATTTTTTTTCATGTTAAGTAATGTATAAAGGGTGTGGCCTCAGCATTAAAAGTAAAAAAATAGGCATGTAGTAGTGGCTTTGACAGTTTCATTTCTTTAATTTTAAATCAAGGATGATCGTGATGAGAAGGGAAATTGGAGATAATCATAGCCTTCTGTAGCTGCACACAGGAGCAGAGAAAAAAAGAGAGAGAGCAGCACTCTTCCCTCGTCTGCTCTCTAAGCCACTTCCTGCTTTTGATTTTCAGCCCAACCCCCCTACTGTTCCTCTCTCGTCTGTGAGCCTATTTCACTCAGCGAGACGGACACAGACGGACTGGCCCCTCTGATGTTTTTGCGTCTCCAACATCTTTCCTCTGTCTGTCCCCCAGTCGTCTGTTTCTGCATCTTTTCCTGTTTTTCTCAGCCTCTATTTTTCTCTTTTTCTTACGTTCTTTCTTTCTTACTTTCCTTTTCTTTCATAACTCTGTCTCTTCTCTCCCATCTTAGGCTTCATCTCTCTAACGTCTCTCATTTGCACTTCATGGCCCCACCCTCCTCTCTCTGGGATGGCCCCCCCTCTTTCTCTCACTCTGGCTGTTAGTATCAGTCTTCTGCAGCTGCTGCAGCCCTTTTGCCTTTACTGTTTTTTCTTCTAGGCAACACTGTGTTCTAAAACCGACTTTCTCAAAAAACTTTGTTTATTGTTTTAATAGTGATTTATCTATAGTGCTTAGTGCCTGGAGGTTTTTCTATTTTAAGCCAGCTAGTTTGCAAAGGTTTTGGCATCACAACCCAAAAGACTAATTTCTCTATAACATCATGATTTTGTTCATGAATAAGTGATTAATACTGTACTTAGTTTATTAAAATGCTTCAGCAGTGCAGTTTAATGGTTATATAGGATGATAATGATTAACCAGGCTCGAGCAAGTTTCCCTGAGCTTTCTTGGTGGTGGAGCTTGAGCCACGCAGGACTTAATCATTGTCATTTAAATCATTTTAAATGCACGTAAAGCAAAAAAAAATCCAATTGTGTATCTCTCTACTGCAGGGTTTCTACAGCCAAATTTTAGCTTTAATCCAGTATTCTGAAGGACAGTGTAGATACTGTGAATTTATGTCTGTTAGCCCCACTGCTGTTCGGCATCACACACGTGGCATTTGATGTAAGAGGAATTTCAGATGATCCTGAAGTCTTTGGCTATTTAAATGAGCAAGTGCCTGATCTTTTGATGCTTTTGACAGTTTAAACAAAAATAAACAAAACAGCCTAATTATACTCTCTACACAGATAAAGCTTTTGGCCTTAAATTGTAATTCTTGCCAAAAGCAACATGACTGTAACCGTCAAAGTGTTAATGTCAGAATTAACTCAATAAGTCAGACACAGGGAAAGTACACTTACTTATAATTATAAATAACAGTGATAAACCAGCAGAGGACACTATTTAAAGTGCAAGGTTTTTCCAACTAATTTAACCGTTCTTTTTTTGGATATGCAAAAATGGCTCTTTGGAATGCGTCCTCCTGGCAGAAAGGTCAGAGGGTCAACTTGAAATGACACAGTAAAAAAAAATGTGTTTTAGGTCATGAAGGATGCATCACCTGCTGGTTAAATAATGCATAGGAGAGACCTTTCCTCTTTTAATACGTTGATGAAATTCCAGAATAAAAAACAATTTTGTATTTTCCGTAAATGATTCCATAAATATTAATAGATAATTTGGTTGTTTGTTTTTCTTAGCCATGGAGAGTGCTTTACCTGAGAAAAGGTGTGTTGAAGATGGCAAAGCCTCTCAGCAGAAAGAGAAGCTTTTCACACCGATGGAAGGTGAAACCATATCTGGAGTCGCACAGGAGTTAATACATTGAAGTGTTTAAAATAAAATTCTGACACTCCATGTTTGATATACAGAAAAGCCGCAGGGTAACCCAGACCTTGCCGAAGATTCTGGAAAAGAGAACGAAACTGAGGAGGAGCAAGAGACAGTGGGAGCCAATCTAAAGAACGAGGAAAATGCAGAGTCCTGTATCACATCCACAGAGCATACAGAAAAGAACACTGATCAAATGAATGGAAACGCAAACTATGCCGCCCTAAACGCATCTCCTAAAAACACGGTCAGATCTCCCTCTGCCAACCGCACGGGGAGGAAGAACCAGGTACAACTTTTTTCTAAAAATCTGTATGCTAACCCATCATGCCCTATTTTTTTTGTAGATTTATTGTACACTTACAAGCAATACAGCAACAGGTAAAATTTCTAATTAAAATAAATCCTAATTGCCATTTTTGGTTTGTTTTTTGGTGATTTGAGTAATTTATGTATTTAATATAACCCTCACAGGAGACATTCAATAAGACCTTTATGTTGATTTCTAGATATATTTTTTTATTTGCTTATTCTATAACAACTTTATTTGCTCATTTTATATTTTGTTTACTTACTAAATTATTGAGCATTTTTTATAACAAAACTTTTTTACTGGTTTGTTTTTTGTTTTTCTTTAACAAGTCAAATTTATCAGTGTTTTAGCTGCAAAGACAAACCAAAAAAAATCTATACAAAACACAAATGTTTGCAATCTAAAAATAATCTAAAAGCCCAAGTAACCAAAAATTCCCAAACCCGAAACCAAAAGTGTGTTTGTTTCTGTTCAACCCAAACGCATAAAATTCTTTAAGTTTTTGTTTAACTTTAATTAGTTTAATTAGTAAATTTAAAAAAATCTATAGGAAATATTTTTATATAGGAATATATTTATTCTAAGAATGAAAGAAAACTATTACATTAGGTTACTTTCTTTGGATTACCTTAGTGTATTTACTTTTTTTAATTAAAGTTTTTGAAAAAAACATTTGTCTTATTTATCTTCAGAAATCAGCTAAATGTAATATGGTATCATGTCCTCATTCTAAATCAAGCAAACGTTAAACATCTGATATATAGAATATAAGTTAATTACACAGTCCAGTTGAAAAAATATGCCATAGAGAGAAATGCTTCGAAATGGCACTTGTTTTCTTGGCTTTAAATCAACCCAGAAGTGCTGCCCTGTGTAAAAGTTTGCATGGCTAAAATGAATGGCAGCAAATGGTGCCCTCTCAATCCCCCCTTTGTCAGTGACCATGCGCGTCTTGCGCCTCCAATTAAAACACTGAAACACTCCTCTGTGAAGAAAAAAAAAACAGGTGTTTCAACCCCCTCCAGCCTTCAGCAGCGTTAAGTGTGTTTCGATGTGTTTAGCTGCCTGTCCCACATGTTCTTGTTGCTCACTGCCAGCTGGAGCCACTGCCTTCCTCAGGACACATGCAGAGGCCACTTGTGGTGTTCCCGGGTCCTTTCACAGGGATCCGAAAAACACAGCGGCTTTATCAGTACCCCCTCTAAACCTCATGCTGCCCAGCCGTCCGCATGAGTTTAAAAACCTTTCTCTAGTTACGTAAAAATTGGGTTATTTAGACACAATTATATAAATAATTATATATTATTTTAAATAATGAAAAATAGCCAATAGCTAATAAGACATCTGCATCATTACCTATCATTATTACCTTATGAACAGTTAAATGTTTTAGCCCCCCCCATTGTGCAATAAAAATAAGTGCAATAATCTTATATTTATTTGTTACCACCTACATCTCAGTACATCCCGACAT
>JAOTQW010000017.1:6140588-6154614 GCA_026260075.1 Sisor rabdophorus
GTGTCAACTGAATAATTTTTTTTTTATTAAAATTGTAATTTGGGGGTCATTTTAGTTCTAAATGGTGTGACAAAAGAGCAAGTGTGTTCACCGTTTTCTAATAAGATGCCCTTTATGAGTTTTTGTTTGCATTTCGAAAGATTCTTTTATTCTGACGCTTGCGTTATGTAAGAGTGGGTAAAGAAGAACAACAGGACTGCTGTTGTGTCCGAGTTCTGTGTCTGTAAGGACTTTTCTCTGTGTTACAGGAAGTAAAAGACCGTTCTTCCTTCATCTGTCCGCTGTGTGATAAGAACTGCCAGACGCAGCATTATCTCACTATGCACATTCGTCAGGTGCAGAATAAAAGTTTAATCCATGTTTTAATGAGGCATCCAACTTGTCACAGATTTACACAATTTTTTTTATTGCTTTGTAGCAATCTTATTTGCATAGAAGTTAAGTTAACCCAAAACATTTTTAAAAATATAATTATTTTTGTATGAGTATGACCCATGTTTTTCCAGTTCGTAAAATGATTGTTTTCTTTATCTTCTGGTTTATTTTTTAGCACAACACAGAGATTGGAGGTAGTGATCACTCATGCAGCATCTGCGGAAAGGCTCTGAGCTCAGCCAGTTCTCTGGATCGTCACATGCTGGTTCACAGCGGAGAGAGACCCTACAAATGTTCTGTGTGCGGTCAGACCTTCACCACCAATGGAAACATGCACAGGTATATTCTATGCCTTCTGGATACATGTAAAGATGGATACATTTCAGCTAATTAGGTTGCTATTGTACAAAGTATGGTAAGATAGTTAATGATTATCTGTGGCAAAATAGTTGGAAATAATGTAAAAAGGTTGTTCAGTTGCTTGTAAAAAGGTTATGCTGTAATGTTATAAGAATTATGAAGGAACTGCACATAACTAGTTTACATTAGAATCTATTCAAACAACATTTCCACTCATACTAGCATGGTGACTACTTGTCAACATACTAGTTGCTATAGCAAATCAAAAAGCATTTTAAATAGTAAAAACAAAAATAGTAATAACAAAAATGTTATTTTTGCTGTGTATAGTCCTATTGTACTGAATAAACTCATTTATAAGTGATTTTTTAAAAGCCTGCCTTCCAAATCATCTAGATTAGAAGAATAATTTTATGTTTAGTTTTAAAGAACATGATTGTTTGTTTTGTTTTCTCACAGTATATGTCTAAAAATGACTTCTTAGTATGTACTACATTTAAATAAGCATTAACTGTTACTGTTTAACATTCTTATAGTTCGATTATGGATAGTATGAATGAAATTTGGACCTATTACTGCTGTTTTTATACATGGCATTGGATTATGTTACATTTGAAAGATTTAAATAAGTACAATTTAATTACAATGAACCATGTTTTTTAAATTCCTCAATTAACTTGAAAAGTGCCACATCAACTTTTCAGATAAGATGTCGTCTCCCCTGTGGCCTAATGGGATATCAAAGTGTGCTTCATATGCATACATCAAAAGCCGTAGTACTTGCTCATCTGGAAACTTTTTTGTGTACTGTAACTCGTATTACATTCTCAGTTACATATAGTAATTGAAATGATTCAATTTTGAAAGGGGCCCTGGTAGTGTTGAGTCTCACCATTGGTTAGTATCTTAAACAAAGTAGGGTAAGTAGTTAGTTCTTTCAAGTGCAAATATGTTTAAAAAAATTACTGGCAAACTCTTCTGTAACAGTTGCTGTAATGTCTGTGCTGATGTGTGAACTCATTGAGCTAGCTGTATGTCGCATCAGGGTCTTAAGATAGAGATGTATGCACAAGCTTCTGTGTCTGTGTGTGTGAGATAATTCTGTTTGCACGCTGCACTTCAGTGTGTGTTTGTGCCCTTCGTTTGTGGTGGGGTGGCTATGAGATGAGCATAGAGGCCCTCCTTGTGAAGTTGAGACATGCAGGCATTCCAGCTGGGGGTGGGAAAAGAAAAGGTGTGTGTGTGTGTGTGTGTGTGTGTGTGTGTGAGAGAGAGAGAGAGAGAGAGAGAGAGAAAAAAAGGGGGTGGGGTTTAGTAAACAGATGATGATTTTCCAGATGTAAGGAAGTGCAGGTCCTTGCCTTTTGTGATCATTGACCTCGCTGGTCGAATCGAATCCAGATAATCTATTGTCAATGCAAAAAATATGGCTGCAGACAGCCAAACAGAGAGCTCCAGAGCACCCTCTGGCTGTAGAGTCCTGACATACCAAAAGACAACTTCTGCAGGTTATGCATCAGTTCATCTGAAAATGGAACACTTTTAACTGCCTTGCCTCTTCTGTCGTACATGCTCATTGTTTGCTTAGTGCATTCGCTAACTTTTTTTTTGGTGAGACTGGAGAGCTGCGATGTGAGAGGGAACAGGATTCAGGCTGCTGAGTTTGGGTCCACATATGGACGGCCCCTTGCTCCATCTACTCTGCTATTAATATCCATCCCTGGCTGCAGAATGTAAAACAAGCTTCTGAACGCTGCGCCTGCTGACATTTATCCTCCCTCTCCCATTCAGGCATGTGTGCTCTCACAGAGGTAGACATGCATTAGGCCTGTCAGATGTCACCCAAAATGCCAATTGAATTTCCACTCCATAAAACGTGGGTCCCTGTTTCAGTTGTTTAACTCTACAGAAAGTTTTTTGCATGCGTTTTGTCAGTTATGTAATTAACAACTATAAAACTGTTTATTAGGTACAGTAATAAAATATACCCTCACAGCTATTTTTAAAAAGTATATTACAATACTTAAAATATTTTTGGTTTCCTGTTCTACATTGGAATCAGATCTCAGATCTCATATTATTAAATGGAATAATATAAAGAAATCGAATGATAAGCATAGATCAGTGTTTTATTGTGGTTTGTATGTTATATGTATGGAATACGTTTAAACTATTTGTTTATTAATTAATAAAATTAATTCATATTTATGAATTTTTATAACAATGCCTCATTTGTCAGTTAAATTTTTGTTCAATGATGAGTCTTAATTATGTTTTCATTTAACCTCATAAGTATTATGAGGTAACATGAAAGCATAATATTGCACCAAATAATTTTTTAGCAAGCACTGTTTAATTCAAAGCTTCAGGTTATGAAGCATCATAAAGCAAATAGTTGGTGGAACTTGAAAGGTGGGTTTGTTCCTGCAAACTGCTGTAGGGAGGGGCAACACATGTAGCAGCACGTCATAATCTGACTTGCTCTTGATTTAGAGGAAGAAAGCCCTCTGCTGTCAGCATGGAGCTTGTGCACTTTATTGAGCTCATGGAGTTCATTAAATTAGAAGATTTGCATTTAATATTTGATACTTGCATAAACGCTACAAACTTCAAGAATGAGCACTACTTCTAATTACAGTTTAGAAATGTCAGTAAGTAACAAGTTTAAATTGCTTATTTGAACATTTGTTAGCATACATAGTGTGTACATTATCTAACTTTAATAACCCCATAATTCCATGTATCAGTCAAATAATGTAACCTTGAAATGAAATGACTGGTAACCACTAAACTGTACTTGTGTCTCTTACTCAATAATTTCATTCATTTTAATTTATTTTTGTAGGCACATGAAAATTCATGACAAGGGCCCAAATGGTGTTCCAGCCTCGTGTCCGGTTTCCCCAAACAAGCGGCGCAAGCCTGCTAAGAGGAAATTAAGTTTAGAGGATGACGGTGGGAAAAATGAACCACCAAATAAAAAGGTTAAAAAAGCACCATTGTGTTCTTATAGCAGTGGGTTTAATGTTCATTTTTTATTTAAAAAAATGTTTTATGTTAGGTATTTTTAGTGCATGAATCAGGGGAGCAAAGCCTTGCCAAGCGTGAAGAAGACCTGTTGCACTGTCCAATCTGCTTCAAGACATTTATTTGTAAATATGGTTTGGAATCACACATGGAGACCCACCCAGACACTGCACTCAGGTAGATACAGAAAAATCATCCCATTATATACAGGTATGCATTCAGTTGGAAGGTGGTTAACATGGCTCCCTTTCGTTCTTCTGCTAGGTGTAACCTGTGTTGTATCACTTTTCGAAACCATCGAGGCCTCCTTCGTCATAATTCCGTTATTCATAAGCAGTTGCCCACAGATCCTAACGGGCAACCATTTATTCAGAGCAATCCTTCTATACCTCTGGGCTTCAGTGATCTATCTTTTATTGACTTTTCTTGCAGCAAGTTCCCCCAAATTGCACAGGTATAGATTTCAGTAAAAATACACTACAAAAAAGCTAAAAATGTTTGTGCACTAATTAAGCTTGATGTTAAAAAATGTTCCCACTTATTTTACAGGTCTGGTGCGAGACAAATTTGCGCCGTTGCTCAAGCAAATTCCATAGGTTCATTTGCAAAGTATGCAACAAGGCCTTTCCTCTGCAAGTGTCTCTGGATCTTCACATAAAATCGCACGAAGATAAAGATGACAAGCTCCAGAAACAAGAAAATGACACTATTTCAGGTAGAGCCAAAGATATAGAAGATTCCAAAGAGATGGTTGAGTCAGCACCACAGGAGGCCAATTTGACTTTGAATGGAAAGAATGGTTTTATGGAGTTCCTTGGCCTGCAGCAGTCTTCACTCATTAAGTCTGAGCAAAGTGAGGAGGAGAAACAGCAAGAAATTTTAGATAGCATCCGTTTTATTCGTGTTGAGCCCTCTGCAACAAATCTACCTCAAGAGACCAATAGTGGTCTTGGCCTCTGTCTTCTAGATCCTGTCTCTTTTCAAGGCTTGAATAAGGGTAATGGTCTCAGTCTTCTTTCACTACAACCACTTCAGGGTGGTTTGGTTGTCCGGCCAGTCAGTCAAACAGGGGTGGAACTTGCAGACATCCATCAGATCCTGAAGATGGCTGCTGTCATGCCATCTCAGATAACTTTGCCACTTCTTCCAAGAAGTGCAGAAGGTCCTCTGCAGGCAGAGCCCAAACAGATTACTCCTCTTAAACCCAAGCCATCGGTTACTCCTCGGTCTAGCATGGGAACTTCAACACCGCCACCGCCTATTATGAATGCCCAGCAAGCATCATCTGGTAGCATCAGCCCCAGCTTACCACCCCCTGCAGCCCAACTTCTTTCTTCCAAACCGTCCTCAAACACCCCATCTTCCTCAACATCTTCCTCACCCACAAATTGGGGAAAAAATCATCTAGCGGGAGATGGCACAGAGGTAGAAATAATGACTACTGGGAATATGAAACAGGTAGAGATACAAGCTAAGGAGAAAGAAATGAGAACATTAGGTGGCAAAAAGCTCCCAAAGACAGAATATCCATGTCGGTTCTGTACACAAGTGTTCTCTTTCCCAGGAGGCCTCCATGCTCATATGCGGGCTCATCATTATGGAGCTTCTCCGTACAAGTGTAGCATCTGCACCTACACTGCTCCGGACAATGCCACATTAATGCGACATTTGAGGACACACAGCGGTGAACGTCCCTATGTCTGCCGCCTCTGTCACTACCCTTTTACAGTCAAGGCCAATTGTGAGCGACATTTACGGAAGAAGCATATGAAAAACACTCGAAAAGAGATTGAGAAAAACATTGAGTACATTACCCCATCCTCAGGTGCAAGCAGTTTAGTTGGTGGTACTACACAGGACCTTGTAGATATGGCTAATATTGGTAACACATCATGTCGCTACTGTGGAGAGGACTTGAAGACCTACAGGGCTCTACAGATTCATCTTAGAACTCTCAATGGCTGTCAGAGGAAACCATTTGAATGTCGACAGTGTGGTGCAGCTTTTCTTGCTAAACGGAACTGTATCCATCATTTGCTCAAGCAACACCCAGAGATCCAAGAGAAGGAAATTGAGGATCATATAAACACCCTGGTTCCTGTCACAGCTACAGCTCCTTCCCTTGGTCAGGTCATTACTCCTGCTCAGTCTCTATTAGTAAAAGAGGATCTTAACACATTCTCTGAAACTGCCGTCCAGGAGCAGCCCCTAGATTTTTCCAGCAAAACTTTGAAAACTATTAATGCTAATATAAAACCAGAGACGGCTTCTCCCTCTCTATCAAATGAATGCTCTTTGGAGCCTATTGATTTGTCTATACGCAAGAATCCAAAGGGAAAGAAAATAAAGACAGAACAAGTTGACATACCTCCATCGTATCACAAGGAGGTCAAGAAAGAGGTTCCTTCAAGTACAGGAAAGTTTTTGGGAAAGATATTGGGTGTCCATGCATCCCTTCCAGCATCTATGCCTAGCCTTGCCTCTACTTTGACAAGTGACATTACAAAGCCACCTATAAGGCTAAAGCCACTGCTGCCAAAACCAATTGCAGTCGCCAACAATTCAGAGATGCCACCTCTGGCCTCTATTGCCCAAATCATCTCATCTGTCTCAGCTTCACCAGTGCTTCTCAAAACAGGAATAAACTTAGAGAAAAGTGATGCAGTTGTTGTTGATGAAACAGTTAATGATAAAAAAGGTTCAAATGGCACTGCTAGTCCTGCATCTTCTTTTAATTGCCCAGCACCTGATGTATCAAAGAGAAGAGGCAAGAAGAGGTCTTTCAAGGACGAGATATGTGATGTGTCCATCAGTGGGTTTGATTTGGAGTCTAGTGGAGAGTTGCCAAGTGTGGAGAGAATGCTTGCCACCACTGATGCCAATAAGTTTAGTTCTTACTTACAGATAAGACAAATAGAACCAGAAAAGGATAAACAGCTTGCAAGTGAGGAAGAGAAGGGAGGAAGGGAGGACAAAGAGAAAGTTCGGCCGCGAAGCAAAGGGAAAAAGAATGCCTACTCAAACTCTGTACAGAAAATGAAATGTCCATATTGTCCACGTGTGTTCCCATGGACCAGTTCTTTACAGAGGCACATGCTAACACATACAGGTCAATAGTGATTTGGTTTAATCCTTTAACCATATATAGAATATTAAATGCAGTCAAATGTGAACCAAAATATTATGATGTTTCTTTTAGGCCAAAAGCCATTCCCCTGTCCTCAGTGTGATGCATTGTTCTCAACCAAGTCCAACTGTGAGCGCCACCTTCTGCGGAAACATGGTGTTTCCAATCGTAACACACTGCAGAACAATGGGTCACAGCTGAAAACCAAGGCTGATGAGGGGTCACAGGAAAGTACAGGTATAACTGCCAAAAGCCTTATTATAATATGTTTACTAGTTTCAAATTTGTACCAAGAGAACTTGTACAAAATTGTGTTTAATGTTTCTCATTTCATTTTACTTGTAGAGGGTGTTTCTGATGTGGAGCCTGCTGTCATGGTAGAAGATGTTGATCCCCAAAAAAATGACAAAATGGCTGCTAACGACCTAGACATAACAGAGCAACCTAAAATCATAACCACAGAATTATCTGAGTTGAAAAAAGATTTAGAAAGCTCACATGTTGACATTTACATGAACAACAATGAAAATGATGATGACACGATGAAAGAAAATGTCCTTGATGTAAATGTTGCCACCATTGAACCAACAGAAAACAAAGTGTCAGAAACTAAGCTAGAGCAGCCCAAGGTTTTAGAACCTGTAGTGAAACCAGATAATTCGTCATCAGACGAATTCCCTCACACATGCAATACCTGCAAAAAGACCTTCCGGCATGCAGCCACCCTCATCCGGCACCAAAAGATTCATTTACAGGACAGTCAGGTTGAAGATGCTGGAAAGAAGGGTAAAAATCAACCCATCCTATCCAGTCAATCTATTGACACCAGCACCTCACCAATAAAGGAAGCTGAGCAAGGGATGGCTGAGGCTGAGAAAGAGGAGAACAGCAGCATTGTGGAAAGTGGTGGTGAGGAAGAGGAGAAGGAAAGACAAAAAGAGGAAAGAAATGAAGAGGAAGAAGGAGGCTCTTCAGAACTTGAATCACCAGGAGTTAGACCTGACAAGAGAAAGAAGATCTGTAATGTGTGCAGCAAACGTTTTTGGAGCCTACAAGACTTGACCAGACATATGCGTTCCCATACTGGTAAGAATACATAAGAATAAAGATATAATGTAGATGCTTATCAAGTAATATCATGTAATTTATTGTAATCCCTTTATTTTTCTCATTATTTAGGAGAAAGACCTTATCAGTGCCAAACCTGTGACCGGACTTTCACTCTGAAACACAGCCTGGTAAGGCACCAGCGCATTCACCAGAAAACCCCGGATGACAGGGGAACAGATGAGGCTGATGGATCGAGAGATGGTGGTGCTTTCGATGGGGAAGATCTACAGTGTTCTTCTGGAAGTGAGAGTGAGACTGCTTCAGCTGAGAATGAGATATCCCATGCTGAGAACTCCAAGCCAGCAGAGGAAACCGAAGTAAAGGTGGAAGAGAAACAAGGGAAAAAGTCCACAGCAGAGTCTTCCAAAAAACTTGAAACAAAGGAGCTTAATGAATTGGATAGCAAGGTCACAGATCCCAAAGATGCAGCAGATCCCAGTCTTAAGAATAACCACAGAGATGAAAACAACCCTGTTGTCTAAGACATGATGAATCTGTTAAAGCTGTGCCATACTTCCATGATCTTACACAAATACTAAAAGATAACCATAGCAACCATTATGATGGGTGCAAAATGCAAAACTGGAAAACTTCCTTAATGATTCTTTTGTTTCCACAGAGATTTGAAACAACTGCACAGTATCATTTTAATCAATTGTATGTGATTTACCTTTTTTAATTAAATCTATAAAGCTTATATTAGAATAAATGAGTGTTTTGTATAATATGTTGAGTTATGTTAGAACCATTACATGTATTATTCTTAAGTCAATTCCACTTTGTTTTTAGAGTTTTGCTGAAGTGCCTGAGAGCTTATCTCTCTATACATTTGTTCCAGATAGGCTTTCGGAGGTTTTGGAGGTGTTCTTGTTTCACTCCAATGCCTAGAATACTTTTGGTTATCAGCTTGGGTGATCGTTAGTCAATGTTTTTGGCAATATTTGCCAGTTTTTGTACATTTTCCTTTCTACCGAAGCTCACTGATAAACAATGCTCTCTAACTAGATGGTCTGGTGATCGTAGACCATAGCTAGTGGTTGAGACGGTTCCCCCTGGTGGTTTGGGGTATAAAGCGAATTATATAGACACTGCTTTTATTGAAAAACTTGGTTTAAGTATTTGGAAATACAGATTCAACCAATGCACTTGACAATTTCTGTGGACATTTTGCTCCATTTGATTTAGTTTGAATGAAATTAAACCAAGGTTCTATAAACAGTGCATCAGATAGCAGTGTGCTTTGCAGTACATTCTGCAATAATCCCAATATGTACAATATGATCGATATGATCACATCTTTTGTATGTTTTAGCGCAGTGATGTTTCTGCTGTGGGTTTTATACTTGAAATCGCCCTGCTGTTTGCTTCGATTTATACAACTGTGCTGTTCAAACTGCCTCCTACATATTCTATCTGTCTCTTTAGTACCTCTACAGTTAGCCAATCTAACCTCATAAACCTCTAACTGTCTGGATAAAGATTATCTTTAGGAATCAGATAATCAACAAAGAAATGCTGCATTTTGGAGCCAAAAACTATGCAACCGACCTGTGCTGGTAATCAGTTATAAAAACATTTGAAAAAAACAGGCAGCGTATTTTCACCGCAAATGTGCCTCTTTAATAAAAGGTCATTGTATTTTTCACATATTCTCAGCACGTCTTTTGAATGAACAATAACTGTTTTTTTTTACATTTCTTTACATCTTTAACTTTTCAAAAGGAAAATTACTTTGGTCTCACCAACTGATCTTCATGAAACAGATTTGATCAACTTGCAGAAAAACAATTAATTTTTCTACTATGGTGTGTTTGAGAAATGTGTGTGCTTGCTTGTAGTGTATAGTGTGTATGCGCAGGCCTATCAAAGATAAGGACAACACACTGAATATTTTATGTATTTATTGATACGAGTGTCGGATCTAAAATGGACTCCCATATGAACGCAGTGGAGAATCGGAAACAATGACTGTAGCGCTGAACAATCTTGAAGTTCTTTATATGATCACTTATTTTATGGTTATGATAATGATGCCTTGAGCTGTTTGCCATAGATTGTTTTATTGTCTTTTTTCATTTCTTGTTTCTTTGTATTAATTTAGTTCAGTAAGTCCCTGTCAGTAAACACGTGCATTAAGTAAATGTAGAATTGTTCTTTTTAAAACCCCAAGGTCGAGTTAGCATTAGAGTAGTTATGTTTGCATGTCTAATTAGATAAAATGGGTGGTTATCAAATTATCTCTTTCTCAGGGGCTTTTCAATTTATGCATAATTAAATTGCCTAATTTGTGTGGGGGGGGGCTAATTTCTTTAGTAATCACTACAGCAACATATGCACATGTATGTAAACTCTCCTCAGTGTTCATCACCGTCATGCTTGTCTGCACGTTTCACAAATTTATGTTGATCACTGTAAAAACGAGTGCATTTGTTAAAGGAATTGTCTCTCCAGTTTTAGAAAAGTTCTTATTGTTTTTCCTTTTGTTTCTGTACACAAGTACTCGAACCTATTTGAAATCATTCGAGCAATAAATATACACTAAGAAAGATTGAGAAAGGGCTCAGTTTTTTTTCAAGATTGTGTTGTATTACAGATTGCTGTTTTCTTTTATACACCTACATATAAATTAGATTTCTTTGGTTGCAGAATTACAAAATTGTACTATAAGTCTGCTATAAGCTAAATGGGAAAGTTAGGATAATTCTAAGAACCAACACTCTTTAGGGGGGGGGGCTATTAATCTGGGCGCTCAATCTCGTATTTTTTCAGAGATTCAAAACTGCTGATGGTGCCCCCTGGCTACAAGGAACAACTAAAACCTGGTCAAAATTGTTCCTAGTGTTACTACCCACCTTCACGTTATTACTGATGTTAATATATATTAACTGATGTTAATATATATTCTGCTGCGATGGACTGGCAACCTGTCCAGGGTGTACCTACTGACACTCGCCCTATGTGTGCTGGGATAGGCTCTAGCAGACTTCTGTGACCCCCAAATTAGGGAATAAGTGGGTATAGAAGATGAATGAATGAATATATATTCATTGCAGTTGCAGATGGTTCTTGGGATGACTCCAGTTGACAATTTTCCTTAAAAACTAAATATAATCCTTGCATGGTGCAGTGGATAAATATGCCAAATCACAGCCTCATACAATTTAAAATTTTTCATACAATGCATTTTTTAAAGGCCAGCTGTCTAAATCTTCTAACATGGAGGACAAGTTTGATAGACACAATCGTTTGTGTAATAGGAGTTTTTACCTGTCCCAAACTACAAATATATTGGGCTAATCATTTAAAAATTATTTTATTGTGCTTTTGGTCAGTGATGTTCGGTCACTGCTAATGCAATATTTGGTTTCCAAGAGTCTGGTCTTAGTTTAA
The DNA here is from genome assembly GCA_026260075.1 of Sisor rabdophorus. Lineage (NCBI taxonomy): Eukaryota > Metazoa > Chordata > Actinopteri > Siluriformes > Sisoridae > Sisor > Sisor rabdophorus. Next base: position 6,151,978 of record JAOTQW010000017.1, read on the forward strand.
CACCAAAGAAATGGATTTTTAGTCTTTACTGCCTTATACTGACCATTCTTCTTAATGGCCAATACCATGTCTTTCCTTAAAATGGAAAAGATTAGATGTTCTGTCAGAAGTAAAACATTATTTTATAGATTACCTTAGGTCTCTTAAATCTCTACCTTAGATATTTTTTTCCTTTTTTTGTGATTTGTTAGTATTACTATTGTTGTTTTGGGGTGTTTGGTGTGTATTAGGTTGTAAAAAAAGGTCTGTTTAATTCATCCATCTATCTATCTACCCATCTATCTATTTGTCTCCTATACCTGCTTATTTCCTAATTCAGAGTGACAGGGGTCTGCTGGAGCCTATCCCAGATCACTGAAGGGCGAAAGCCAGGAGGGGTACACCCTGGACAGGTCGCCAGCCCATCACAGGGTCATACACCACACTTCTATGGGCAATTTAGAATCACCAGTCAACCTAACCTACATGTTTTTGGACAGAGAAAACATGCAAACTCCACACCTGGGGGTTTTATTCTTTCGCTATTAAAAAATGTCAACACTTAAAATAAAAATATATAGATCACGAGCTGTCTTTGAGCATTAATTAAAATTGAATTAATCAAATGGATTTCTGTATGTACCGCCGTAGATTTGCTTTTCCCCATTTTTCTTTTAAATAGTCTATAAACTTAGACTAACGCAACGCTAAGACGATGTAAAGTGCGCAGTTTGTAAGTGTGGTGTTTACACCGTCTAGGCTTCCGTAGGCACGTTGGCGGAAGTAATATGAACAGAGGAGAATCCAGTGTAGGTTTAATCTTTCCTGTTTGTGTTTGTGACCGTTCTACAAATCTCAGATTTGTAAATCTGAGAAGGCATCGTAATGTTGCAGATTGTACCTGGGCAGTTCGAGGACGCCGAGGAATCGGTCCGGTGAGTGAAAATTAACACACTGCAATTTAAATCAAATGGTGACAGAGAATAACCTTCCAAAATGGCGCTGTGTTTATTTTTAAATAAACATGTGGTATAGAGTTGTGCATAAGTCATTAAAGGTCACGTCACGCTGTTTATGAAGTAGAAATAATATAAGATGCTTAGATACGACTGATGTCAGTTGAACATATTTTTCGATCTTTATTATTATCTAGTATTGCTTTAAGGGAAAAAAAATTACAAAGCAGATCCCGCAAATCCCACAATTCACATTTATAAAGGTTTAAGTTGTATTGGTATCAAAGATCTTGTTTAAATTATTAATATTTAATTTATTTTATTATAATATTTATTTATTTTACTGTATAAAAGGAAATGTTTTAGTTCTGGCCAACAAATAGCTTATGTGACAGTAAACTGAAATAAACAAACAAAAAAACAAAAACAGGGAAGTGGGATATCGGAATCCAAACATAGTACAGTTTCTTTATTTAGCTAGGAAGTTGAGCATTATGGGCCTTGCCATGGCAGCGTGGTGGGACCTCAACTTGAACTACATCATTGACATCACTAACATGCTCTGGAGCTAATAATATTCATCTATACCAACTCAGTGACACTGAGTTCAGCTGCGTTCTGGAGGAAAAGTCATCACTTGAGGATAAACTATGTAATGTGACACTGCAGTGGCTGACTGTCAGTCCAAAAACAATATATGATGGTAATGAAGAGGAGGATGAAGAAGACGACGACAAAGAAGAAGAAGAATATGACTGGAGTGGGTCAGCTGGAGGAGACTTCACTAAACGCTATGCCGCAATGCGAACGGGGAACAATCAGCAGGTATTTCCCTAGAAATCTTTAGGGAGAAAAAAGTTATGCAATTATCAACTAAAAGTTACATTATATTGTCAAATGTTTGTGGTTACCTGACCATCAGATTATTCCTTCACTGAAACTAAGATACTCCAACACTGTTCAAGCATAACAATGCCCTAAGCACAAAACCGCTGACCTTATCTAATGATGTTATGATTGGATAGCATTTAAAAACTTGAGTGTTCTGCACAAAGCCCTGACTTAACACTACTGAACACCTTTGAAATGAACTGGAACAACATGTACACTCCAGAGCTCCTAAACTGATGTTACTGTCTGATCTTACTGATAATATAAACACACATCTCACGTTTAGGCTACAAATTGTAGTGGAAAAGTTGAATAGGATAGTGAACCTCAAATAACAGCAAAATTGAGAGTAAATCTGGAATAATTATTTTGTTGTTAGGTGACCACAAACATTTGCCAATATTGTGTGGTTTTAAAAAGCCAGATTTTTTTGGCTTAGAAAAAAAAACATACATGACGTTGTTTTCTAGTATCAAATTCCTAGTATGTCAAATCATTTTTTTTCTATTTAAATTAATTTAAATGCTGTTAATACATTACAGGTCCCCAAAGATCACAGCAAAATATAGGCTGAACCGAATAACTGAATATTATTTGCAAATTTTGTCATGTTGTTGAATCATATGTGAGATGCTGGGCAGATGTTACGACGTTTACTGAGGCATTGGCCCAGCTAGCAGTTTGGTGACTGAAGCCGGATCATAGCCTGAATTTTAGCTCACAATGAAAGATGAAAGACTGCTTGATCTTGAAAAATTGAAAAAAGGTGTTAGTGGGGACACTCGTAAGTCGGGGTACCACTAATAAATAT
>JAOTQW010000017.1:6167333-6195538 GCA_026260075.1 Sisor rabdophorus
GGACCTTCTTGTTGTGAGGCGACGGTGCTAACCACTGCGCCACCGCGCCGCCCTGCATCAATTTATAATTTTTAATTATTTTTTTGTTATCCAGTTGATAGTTAATTTAAAAACAATAGTTAAAAACAATTTGGAGGTACTGGGGATTAAACCCCTCAGCTTCTTGTCAGCAGTCTATCATCCTAACCACTGAGCTGCCACTTCCCCATATGACCTAAATAGTTACTGCAACACTGATTTAATAACATATAAGCATTGTGAGTGGATTCTACACTAGGAGCTGTTGGTAAAGAAAGTCCTGATATTCTTCAGGTTGATTCTTCAGGGGTTAACATTATTTTTGTAGTTTTTGTAAATAGGCTTTTTAAGTTTGCATTTTTAATTAATGCCTTTAACTTATTGGAAACATGTTGTAAACTTTTTGATCTCTCAAAATTAGTCATTTTTTTTCATTTGGAGGGGTTAGTCGAAATCACAGTGAAACTTGGCAGCTATGAGTATGACCGATTTATGACTTATGTATGTGGAAGAGGACAGACAGTGGTTGTCTTGCTTTTTGTTTCTTGAAAAAAACTTGAATTATCTCCTTCAGCCTCCTCTCTTGGTAGGTACTTTTGACAGGGTAGCGCTGGCTGGTAATTAGAAATTGGGGAAACAATATCAGGTGATAACAGAGAACATGATGACTTGTATTAACTTAGATTTTTTTTCTGTTTCTAATCTTTTCCCCCTCTGCTCTAGGCTGGAGCTGAAATATCAACGGTTAATCCGGAGCAATATTCCAAACGGTTGTACGACTTCATCACCACCATTCTGTCCTAATCATTGCCTCGAGGTCAGTCTTAGGACAGTGAGTTCAGGTCTCCAGCCTAGTGAGAGCCTTTTAATGGGATTTCTGGACATTTACCAGAGCTGTCTGTTTACAGTTATTTTTCCATGTCTTTTTTTTTAAGTACATTATTAAATAGGTTAATGGCTGTGGATCTCTAAACATATTTCTGCGTATCCTACTGTGCTGTGCATCTGTATTTAATATTGTTGATCAGGATGTTGAGTGATGTTGTTGTGTATTTAAGCTGCTTTTTACTCTTCTTCTGTCTTTGTTTACCACAAAGAGACATTAGACAGGGCCACTTTACCAAGCCTGGCATAGGTACTGTTTTACACCAAGGCTGCTTTCACATTTAAGCTACCCTGTAACTACACCGAACTCCAAAAAAATGTCACACTCTAATATTATGTTGAACGCTTTTAACTTTAATTACAGCACTCATTCACCTTGAAATCATTTCGACATGCCACTGCATTTATTTTTTCTAAGATCTTGTATTGATAATGAGAGAGCCAGACTGCACAAAAGTCATTTCCAGTTTATCCCAAAGATTCTTAGTGGGTTTAGCATACACTATATTGCCACAAGTATTGTCCTGCCTTGACTCGCATATAAAATTAGGTGGCATTCCTTTTCTAATCCATAGGGTTCAATATGACGTGGGTCCACCCTTTACAGCTATAACAGTTTCAACTCTTTTGGGCAGGCTGCCCACAAGGTTTAGGAGTGTATTTGTGGCAATTTTTGACCATTTTTCTGTAAGCGCATTTGTGAAGTTACACGCTATCTTACACAGTCTTGGCTCGAATTCATCCCAAAGGTGTTATATCAGGTTAAGGTCAGGACTCTGTGTAAGACATTCAAGTTCATCCACGCTAGACTCGGTCAGCAATGTCTTTATGGACCTTGCTTTGCGCACTGGTGCACAGTCATGTTGGAAGACGAAAGGGTCAGCTCCAAACTGGGAGCATGGAATTGTACAAAATGTCTTCGTATGCTGAAGCATTCAGAGTTCCTTTCACTGGAACTAATGGGCCAAGCTCCTCAAAACAAACCCACACCATAATCCCCCCGCTACCAAACTTTACACTTGGCACAGTGCAGTCAGACAAGTACCGTTCTCCTGGGAAACGCCAAACTCACATATGGCTTAGGTTTAGCTGCTCCGCCATGAAAACTATTCCGTTAGGCACTCTGCACAGTGTTCTTAAACTAATCTAAAGGCCACATGAATTTTGGAGGTCTGTAGTGATTGACTGTACAAAAAGGTGGCGACCTCTATGACTATCACTTCAGAGTCTGCTGACCCCGATCCATTAGTTCACGTGGCCTGTCACCATTTGGCTGATTTGTTGTCGTTCCCAAACATTCCATGTTCAATAATACAGCTGACAGTTGAAAGTTGAAATTTCATGACTGGATTTCATGCACAGGTGGAATCCTATTACAGTTCCAAGCAGGAATTTACCGAGCTTCTGAGAGCGATGCATTGTTTAACAAATGTTTGGAAAAGCAGTCTACATGCCTAGGTGCTTTATTTTATACACGTCTAGCCATAGAAGTGCTTGAAACATCTGATTCTGATTATTTGGATGTTTCAGCAAATACTTTTGCAATATTGTATATGTGTAAAAATTGTCTCAAGCTCTCTGATCCACTATCACAAACCCAACTAAATTCTAAAATAAATGAAATTGATATCTTATAATATGGCCAGACCATTGGGGGGATTGATAGAATATAGAGATCAGCTGACTCATTTTTTGGGCACATGCAGTTGCTACACCTAAACCTGAGCGACTGCAGCATCCCCTAATCATAGAACTGCTCTCAGAGACTTGTACAGTAGGCACTAGGCATGATGGGTGCATTGTTTCATCCACCTCTCATCTTACCCTAATGCACCCATCACTCCGGAACAGGGTAAATATTGACTTATCAGATCACATGACCAGTTTTAGCACTTTCAAGCAATCTACTAAAATGTTTTCTTTGCTTTATGCATGCTAATAACTTCTAAAAACTTTTTTTTAGCTTTTCACCTAATCTGCCCAAATTGATGCAGTAGATATTTGCTTAATATAACAATCCAGGTGGTTACTCATTTTGTGGCAGTGTATAATAATGCTGTTAGCTGTGATCCTCTATCTTACTACATTTGATTTATCATCATTGTTCATAATGCAAATGACATAGAGATGAGTGTGATTGAGAAGGGTATTTTCCTCTGCTGTAGTATTGGAGGCAGAAAATCAAGCGATTCATGTGAGATGTCTGTGCAAGAGGAACAAAAGCATTACATATTATACTACCAACATCAAATTGATATGCAACTACCAATAACACAATTAATATGCAACATTTGGCAGCCAAACATTTGCAAAGCAGCGTGTAGTAAATCTTTTTTTTATTTGCTTTGTAACTGTGTACTGTAAGATTTGATGTGAAGAGTTGCGCTAGCGGTTTTATGGCAGGTGTGAAAGCAGCCTGAAATGTTTATCTCTTCAGGTATATTGCGCTGACAGCACAAGTGATTACCTACCACTGCAGATGCTGGCAGTTTAGTATTTATAGATTTGGATAACTTGTGAAAAGATAAAACCATTGCAACTTGTTGTAAATCTTCCCTAAAGCACCTGTGCTCTTTAAAAATAATTTGTAGTCAAGTAAGATTTACAGACGGCTGCACATTGCTGCACGTTGTTTGCACATTAACTAAAACAGAGATTAGTTCTAGATTAATTCTAGCCGTGCAGTAAGTGTTAAACCTCGTAAATTAGCCAGATCAGGAGGAGAACATTTGAGACTGTTGACAGCTGGATTTGTGAACCACTGATATACTGCACCAAAATAATTATGCAAATGATGCCAATTTTCCCACTGACTTAAGGATTATGCAATAGTAGTGAGACTGTAGAGAAGTATTAGATAGAAACTCCACCCTGAGGCACTTTATATATGTTGATATGACTCATGTCTAGATATGTTTTATTAGTTAACGCATACTTTGCAAGATTTTAAATCCCAGAGTGCTTAAACGGCATAAACACAGCTCATTTAATTAGAAAAGATGTGGAATAACAAGGCTATAAAATTGAAGTGAAACTTTACATAAAAGCTTGATTTGGAAGCTGATCTTTACGACAAGGAGGTAATAGATCCTCGGGCTAAAGGTCTAAAGTGACGCTGCATCACTCTTTTTTTCAAATTTGTGGGTAATGTAGGAAATTGAAGACATTAAAACTAAACAGAAAGGAACAAAATTAATATTATTGATACAGATTAATATGCAATGTGTTTAGGGTGGATGTTTTCTTTTAGCTGTGTCTCAATTCAGAGTGAATTCGATTCTAGAAGGATTTGAGATTTTTTTATTATTATTATGAATGGAAAATATTTGGTTTTGCTAATTGACATTACATTTGTTTTTGCATTTGTGAATATGTTTAACATGAATTGTTCTTCCAGTAGAAATGTCATTTTACATGTTGATGGACTTTTAATGCTTAACCTGTAACTTTAAAGCTGCACTGTTAAAAAAAATATATAAAAAAACCCAGGGAGTATACTGCTTATACAAACCCAAACCTCTGTCTTATCTGGGTTTCTTTCCCTTTTCAGTCTGTAAATGTTAGTATTATATAATAGTATAGTTTTAGCTGTATGCTTTTTTATTTTGAAAATATAATTCTGACACTAAGCCGGACCATCCTTCCATCTCGAAATCAACACTGTGCGAGCGTGTGCCTTTCAAAACTCGGGATCATTTAATCTTTCTATTTAAATCTTTCTTTTTGTTCTTTTTGTTTTTTTAACTACATTTTAAAGTTTGCCCTTGTTTACAACAGGACAGATGACTTGGGTAAATCCTGTGACATGTAAATATTTTAGTTTAAAAATATTTATTGACTGAATGTCGCTTTGTATGACTTCACGGTTAATCCAGCAGTTGTGTCCCACTGTTTGATATTAAAGTGTGATTTGTGAGAGTTTTTTTGTGCTGATGATATTGAAAGATTTTTGGAAGGTATATGCAGTACAGTGGTCTTTTTGCTGTTTGTGTTACTGTCATTGGATCTGATTTCTTGGCTATATGGACAAAAGACCATAAGCCATGTGCTATTTTTAAGGCAGAAATTTTTAACCCGGAAAGCTACAGACCTCCTTGTGGACCTTGGACCATAATCGAACATCATAATTCTCAAAAACATTAGTTGCTCATGTTTTGATCTCTGGTCAGAAAATGGATGAATGTCGAGATCTGAAACTGTTTTCAGTATGAATGAAGAAAGGATAATTGACAAAACCCTTTAAAAGAACGCTGTGAAAGACTGGAATAACACGACCAGCTGTCCACCTGCTTGTCAACGCTCTTGTTAATCCCGTCATGACTGTGCAGTTTTTATTCCCCATGTACGTGTACAGTGTTTTGAGACTCCGAAACATAAGCATCGCTTAATAAAATGATGCTTTACTCAACCACAGTGTCTGCTTCGATACTACATTTAGCGTTTTAGGGAAAAGTGTGCTAATATTAGGAAATAAAAAATAGTGTTATCGTTCTATCGCATTTCTGAAAAATCATGGTTTCCGGTGCTGTGAACGTTTGAACTTTCTTTATTATGTCCAACTCTGTAAGTAATACTTTTTTGCTTGACATGTATTTTTCCTGCTCCGATTTGTTTGTTCTTAAATCATTTGAAATTCGGTAAAAGACTGGGTTTGTTCTGCCTGTAGAAAAAAGTTTAAATGATTTATTTTGCGCGGAGTTCAAAGATTGCAGTGTTGTGCTTGGCCAGCAGGTGGTGCAAGAAGAGACGCGTGTGGCTTTAAGAGCGGTTACTGCATAAAACAGCTGATTCGGTTTTAATGGATTTATTATTGCAGTTCTAAGTAGCGGATGAGGCCATTCAGGCTGTTAAAAGTTACTCTATGTGCAGCTGTTATGCATGAACTCGTCCATTTTTATTATGGTTAATAGTGATATTAGTATTTCCAAATAAACATAGGCTGACATACATTTTATAGATTCTGATTATATTTTTACGCATGTCAGCTCGTCGTCTGTCCATTTTTCTTTGTGGTTTTTAATCACTGGGTTTGCTTGATAGTCCAGCAGTTGCAATGATGTATCTGTTTGTTTGTTTTTTTTAATTGGGAAAATAAATATTTTAATTGTAGATAAATATTAAATAATCCACTAAATCTCCGTGGTTTATTATGCCTAAATGTAGACCTAAATCAGCTGTCAATATTTAATCACGTGCTCGGGAGACCCTAGATTACACTCTTTAAGGTATAAAGCAAAGCAAATGATTTTTTTTAAAAAAAGATTTTTATTTTCGTATGTTTTTCTTTTTTTTATTAAACAATAATATATTTTCGACATTTTATTGTTTTTTTGACCGCCTCGGTATTATAGACTACTTGTTCAATGTGCTTTAAAAATAACAATTTTATTCGAAAATCAAATTTACGCAAATTCTTACACAAACTGTGTGTTTGTTCGTGTTTTTTGTTTCTCTTTATTTAAATTAGTCAAATAAAAAAGGATGTGTTTAGAGTGAAGTGACTAACATTAGACTGGGCTACTGAAACTCTATTCGGAATATATCATCGGGGATAAACACGCTCGTCTCCCGTAGCCTGCACAGGTAGCGCTATGGCATTCGGATTCGATTAACAAAAGCATTAAGATGGAGGCAAATTGTCGTTTTATGCGCGCCATGAAGTAGCAGGTAAACTAAGATCGGTTAATAAGAGAAAAATTATAGGAGGTTACGCGAACGTTATTGCTGTTCAAATATGCTGAGTTTGGTTTCATTTTTTTATTCTGTGTAAATGCGGCGCTGTTTTCTACTCAAGATGTCACCTCGGGACTTTTTCGCGGGTTGGTTCGGACGCAACCAAATTAATAAATAGGGATGAAGTGGAAACTTCCAAAAAAGTCAAAAATAGGGCGTAAGTTAATTTTTGCTTCTAATATAACGACGGAAAGCACCGAGAAAATAAAAAAAACCCCACGCTGTTCTGATGGTAAAGAGGGGAAAAACGAGGCAGTTGGAGCTGACAATATTTTTCCGGAAATCAGCTTAAGGGCTATGTCCCCCCCCCCCCGGATAAAATAATACGGTCTACACGCCAACGTGGGCTCGTTTTAGTAATTTTGCTGACCTAATATTTCTCGTCACCAGACGAGTTAAAGGTTTGGTGAGGTATTGGATTCAAACCCGACATCCGAGTGATTAAAAACGTAAAATGTTTATTCAAATACAGAATTAATGTCTGTACAACGAAAACGATACACAGTCCTAAAACGGTCAGCCAAAGAAATAAAGCACAAACATATAAACCGAAATGACTTCTCAGGCAAAATACACTGAAAAGACAAATAAGGCATGAAATCAGTCTAATCTGGTCATTTCTAATTTCCACTGCTTCAAAAAGAATCATTAAATCAAGCGACTGTTCAAAACTTTTGACTGTTGTCACATCAGAAGAACCTTGGAGTAACTTTTGAGGCATAAATAGTTCCTAAGGAACATTTTCATTTAGATTAATTTCACTGACAACGTTTTCCTTCATCTTTCCCCTGAATGGTTCTTTTGGAAATGTACAGGAGCTTAAACATACAAGGTAAACCTTAAATACAAGAGGAACTAATAGCCCTTAAAAATTCAAACAATTCCCATGATGCCCTTGACAACTTATTCCAAATCAACGACTGTTTAACAGTTCGTCTTGTTTAAAGCCAATATCTCGTTTCTTACACGCTGAAGCCCTAATCTACATGAATAATTTACATTAATGGTTCATAATAAAATATTTCTGGCGCTCATCCTTAGTTCTTCATGCACAAAATATACTTCATGATCTTTGTTTAACCAGTGAAAGGTTAGTCATTAACAGAAAGCCATACTTAACATACACACTTAACCATACATAATACAAAAGGCGGGGGGGTTGGTGAAAAACAGTTCCCAATCGAAAACAATGTAAAAAGTTGCATGTGTTAACTCCTTAGGGATTGAGTTAGCAGCCGTAGCTTTTCTTTCGAAATCCAAATAAAAACTTGTTCACGAAAGTTCCTACAAACTTTGTGTCCAAGTTTGCAGCACTTTTTTGACAGATTTTCACGTCTGTTGCTCACGTCTCCCTTTGTCACCCTAACGAGTTGGCGCCATTGACTGAGGCTTTGCTGGGTTTGTTGCTGAAAGAGACTTGACCATTGGAGCCAGTTTTGTTGGACACTCCGTTGACTGATGAGAGATGAGCAAAGCTGGAGTGTGAGGATTTTACTGGAGCACTCTGACTCTGACTGACAGAAGACGATGTGGAAGGTATAGGGACGTGAAAGACTGGGTTACTGAGCTTTTCGCTGCCCGAGTCACTCTCCGTTTCAGGTTTTGGACTGGCTGTTTCACAGGTGGGACCGCTGCTCAGCTTCATCTTCTTACACCCAGGACGAACCCTGTACTTCAAAGGCAAAGGGCCGTTCTGTAAAAAGAAAAATCATAGACAGATTGGTCAGATCAAAGTAAAAACATTTGTTTGATGTCTCTTGCTTATCGCATGATAGATATAAGCTAGGGTCATTTTTCTTACCCGCCTCCAGGTGTAGATATAGGCAATGTCCATTAACGTGTAATAATCCTTTAGAGCCTCGTCTTCGTACATTATCTCTATCTAAAAACCAATAATAGGCAATTTGTTCCATTACACAACCCATTCAAAGTTCATTATCATTAAGGTTTTAGGAATTCATTGCAATAACAGAAAGTCAGAGCAGTACAGAAAAAATCTGTTTGAATAAGTGTTTACAGACTAACTCACCTGAAAGGTACAGGGAATATCCATTTTACTTCTAAGAAATTTTCTGAGATGCATCACAGTCATAGCAGCTGGGCATTGCAAATATCGCTTTACATTCATCTGAAGAAGTGAGTTCATTATTGTTTTAATAATTGATGTGGCTTTTATGAAATGTGTTAGTTGAATGTACATATTTCATTGTACAAGAATTTATTTAGTTATATAACACATGTTGGAAAGGAAATTAAAATCTTATTACCTCTTTTGTGGTTTCTTTGTGTTCCCCATTACCACTTCCAAGTCTGACATTGGTCAGGAAAACAATACATTATATAAAAAGTTTGTGATTTTTTTTACTGACCTGTTATAACTGCTGAATACACAATGGTTATATCTATAGTATAAATGATATGCTGCAATTTGGATAATGTACTAGACCTACCTGTTCTGGTCAAAAAACTCAATAGACAGACTAATGAGCTCATCATCAGCTATGATTCTTTTATCCTCATCAGCCACTTCCCCCCGGTCCTCATTTGATCCCTTAGCAGCTGTGGAATATACAAGAATACATCAGTCAGCCTTTGCACGATGATAAAGTGAATTTTATTAATTTTTTAAAAAAGATTTATTTTGGACTGCTTTACTGTCGACAGATGGATGAGCGGCATAAAAATCTCTTCTTCGTTTCATTTCATCTGGAGGGGCAAATTTTTAGGATTAATACATTAAAACACAACACTAAATAAAACTTGAGCTTAATATTTTAAAATTCAAAATATACATTCTGTCATGTGTTAATTCATAGGTTGCAAAGACCGCTCCTGAAGCCCAACATGCACATGCTTTTAACTCAGGAAGGAATGATCGATCAGCCCTAAATAAATCAGTTAAAGAACTAAATTGGGGTCTCCTGCACCATTGCTGGGAACCTGTAGCTTTGTGCATTGAATAATACACACTACTGAAAAAACACAAGTTAAGTAAAATGAATTACTTACTCTTAAACAGACCTGGCACCAGCTTGTACACAATGTCCTGAAGCGTTTTATCTGACCTGGAATTTACAGTCAGCGTAGGTTATAGCATAAGTTTAACTCCTAGTGAACGAAATCTTTTGGTTTAACCAAATGCAAAACATCCTACAGTTCATTCTGGTTAAAGTTCAGAATTAATTAATTAATTTTTAATTAATTAATTTTTAATTTCATTAATTGTACTAAACTGCTGCCTGCCTTGCTGCTGGGATTGTGTGAATGTAAGAGTAAATTGTTCTAAGATTATTACTCTTATTCAGTATTATAAGGTGTATTTATGGGCAGTAAAGATTCAAGTAAACTAAACATCCACTTCTTCCTAGCAAGTGTCCAAGTATCCAGTACACACATGTATCTTTAGTTGCATAAGTATATACATTTTTTTAAAGATATAAGTTAAGTAGGCCAAGGTCCTTTCTGAGCATGCGCAAAACACAGTGTTAAATAGCAAAATAATCTCTGTCTTGATCAGTACGAAGTCAAATATAAACGGTAAATAAATAAAAGATTGTACCTGATATTAAGCAACGGTTTGGTTTTGTGAACTTGCACGTCACAAATAGGACAGTATTTACTGGTCTCTAAATACCGAACGATGCACATTTTACAGACTGAAAAAAAAGAAAAAAAGCGATCAGTATTCACACAAACAAAACACAAAAGGTTTGTTAGATTAGACACCAACTTAATGTAAGTTAGTTCTTACACGAATGAAGACACTCAACGATGGTGGTGGCGTCTATAAAGTAACCACCGCATAGCACACACATCAGATGCGGGTTCAACTCCGTGATCTTTATCCGCGTAGTTCGGTGCATCGTCATGAGTCTCGTTTACCTGGCGGATAAATACACAAGACGCGGTAGACGTAAATAATATAATAATGATTATTAATTATTTATTAAAAGTATTATTGTTCTTTGTTTTTGGCACCTCCTGACTCGAGTCTTTTATCGACTCTTTGACCATCATGAAACGTTTATTAATACATTCACAAAAATGTTTAAGCTTTTATAAAACTCATAACGTCCCTCAACAGTACCTCGTCCGGTTGACTTACATCACACGGGCCTTAGGTTTACTAGTCCACTGACATGCACAGTAATTTCTCTGTTTTACTGAAATGTAAGGATTAAAAGCCTGGGCCTGTACAACTAATCAGATGAGATCAGATTTCCCCTCTTTTGTGCAATTCTGTGGCGTAAACTACTGACTAATTACATTTTTCCATGTCAGCCTGCAAATACGCACGATTGCTACGATGGCGCATTGTATAGTTAAAAAAAATCACAACCCTTTTCTTAACAATGAGAAAACTTTTTAATGTCCTGCTTTAATAAAATTGTTAAGCCTATCATATAGGAAAAGAACACAGCGATGAAGTTCTTGGTAAGCCAATAATAACCGTCATTTACCTTAATTACGTTGTTGAATCTGGAGCCCAACCTTTTTCTCTGTAGACGTCAGGCACAGTATTCTTTCCGCATTTATATTCTATATAGATGTATAACTGTATATATTTATTTTCATATTTAGAAGCAGACTATTGACGAAAAGAAAAAAACTTGAATTGGAAAATGATTGTACTTATTACTAACATCGGACCTTTCATACTCAAACAGGTGCAGTTTTATACATAATGGCTATAAATGTTTTGCTTTGTATAGACCTGCTTTTTGGGATCTGACATTAACATCTCGGCTCACTTAATAATTATGTTTATATAAAACGTTTCGCGGTGAAACTGGTAGAGCAGGTCATTAGGTCACGACTCCAGTCAAACAGATTTGCTCCTGGGGCATACAGAGTGCACAACATATTTTTGTTTATTCTACAAAGTAAAATGTGAAATCAAAAACATGTAAATCTGATGGGAAAAATAAAGCTGTAATGAACTTGATTTAACCCATTACAGACTGGGCCAGTGTTTGAAACCAGGATTTGATTTCTCTGAGTCTGAACTGCTGCTAAGCCTACAAATAGCCGAAATAATGAGCATTTAAATACTCCAATGCGTCATAAAGTCATAAAATTGTATTTAATGATGAACTCCAAAACAAGGGAAATGAATATCAGGAATCACCTTAGGAAAAAATGCAGCTATCCTGTTTTAAAATCTCTTTTTTTTCTCTTTACGGTGGATGTCTCCAGTCTCCTAAAGATTGTATTTTTGATCATATACGTTTGATCTTATCATTTACGTTTATGAATTACCCGCTGCTATTTCCGTAATAGACCTTAATATAGTTATTGTACAACCTAAATATTTTCCATTTCACATTTAAGCCTAATAACAGAAAGAAAACTCCTAAAAATGGTGAAACATTTGTACCATTAAAAGCGCTATCTAGGTTCTGATTAATTAATCTCATTAATAAATAAAAGTCGTGATGAATGTTCCATAGCAGCAGATTTAGCAACTTTTCTAGTGTATGAAGCTTCAATGTTCCGCTTGAACAAACAAAACAACCTGCTAATGCACTTGTTATTCACACGTTTTTAGGGGCCAAGACAGTGAGAGTAGAAAATGACTTTTTAAAGCGGTTATAATGTTGTAAAGCAATAACAGATACTACTTGGGCAGTCATGTCCATGGAATAAACACGTCATGTCCAAAGCACTGTATAGCATACCCGCCATGTTGAGATATATTTTATATATAGTAAACAAGACAATAAACATATTGTCAAATGACTAACAATAAAAAACTGCCACAAAGCTCGACTCAGTAATGTGTGTCCCCGGGTAAACTAATCATTCTTTTCGGGTATAAAAACCCGAACCATTTGTTGAAATGAAATTTGCGGGCATTTGCGGTCCGGTCAAGGCTTTGAAACGCTGCTGCATCAATCAAACACATATTCACGACATATCTAAAAAATTAAAACAATTTTTTTTTAAAAGACCAAATTTGAGACTAGATGAAGACAACATGTCAGGGAAAAGACAGAGCTCCGTAATTTCTATGGGGATGACGAGGGCTGCGGGTTACCGAGACTCGCTGTTGCTATGGCGACCGCTTAGACTATAGTTGAGTTGGCACCCTGCCAGTCGGTAGTGTGCCATGCGGATTCACCAGTCTATCAGTTATGACACATGACCATTAATAAGGCACAGTGAACAACACCATGCTTCACTACTCCCCTTCGATGCAGCATATGTTTCAGACTGAAAAGGCACTACCTCGGCTGCCATTTTGCCACACGGTCTCGGCACGAGCGCCATTGTTTAGCGTCTATATCTTTATTTAAACGCTTGTTCGTGATTTCTCTTATTCCGCTTTTATGTAGTCATTTCGGACATGTGGGTCCTACCGGATTTGTCGGGAAAGAGATTTTATAAAAGGTAGCGCGTGTAAATAAACACCCCGCCTTCCTTGTCATTTTCTACGAGTCTAGAAGAGGAAGCCCGAAAGCTTGCACCGCGGTCACGCCGTCTTTTACACACACATACACACGCACCGGGGTCTGCAAGCGCCAGAAATAATGGCAACTGCTGGCTCAGTATATTTCCGTGCCTATTATCTATTATCGCGCCTTGTTTGATTAAAAACAAACACGTGCCTCTAACCCCGAGTTCCGTTAGATTTTTCATCAGAAAAGTCAAAGATAAGAAATGTTGTGGTCATAAACAAATAATCAAATAGTGTACTGAATGTTAACATATGAATATTAAAAGTTTTCATGTCCTTCGTAAAAAGATCACATTTTCGTATATCCACGCCACCGACTCACTGCTCTTAACCAAAAACACAGACTGATCACTATCTTACCACTTTCTTTGCCCTCCTGGCCTGTATTATGTGTTCCATCAGGTTTTCCCTTAAAGTTACAGTCTAACATAAAATAACAAGCATCGTCGTTTTGAAAGCAAGATGTTAGACGTATTTTAACTACAAAGAAAAAGATGAGAATTATGACAGGTTACATATTACATCATGTTACAGGTTGCAGATACGTCCATCTTTGTACTAATCATCTTTTTTAAATAGAAGTAAATGACGGAGAAGCGAATATACCAAGCACTTGATGGGACATGCTGACTATTCTATCAATATGATGTCAAGAATGTATTATCTAGTTTATTAGGATTCAATAATTAATAAATACACACCCGAAAAAAAAACAAGTTCTGGAATATTTTACAACTTACAAAAGTGCCGTTTTAAACTGAAACTTCCTGAATAAAACTGCACCGAGTTTGGTTTACAAAAAAGAAAACAACATTACAAACAAGTTTGGTTTTGTTTCAAATTTCTGACGTTTCTATCTAAACTAAAGAGAATATCAACGGCGCTCATCCCAGTTTGCCGTTCAATGCAAATTGTAGCAAGCATCTTTTTTATTTCATGCATGGGAGAATAATTCTATGTTTTACTTATAATAAATCGCAGGTTGCACAGCTTTATTTTCCATTGGTGTTTAATTAAACACCAATGAAGAATAAAGAAGTAGAAGAAGAACCATCGCGTGAAGATAAGTAAATAAAATCGGACTGCGACAGCAGAACGGGGTTATGTGAAGTTTCTAAAAATCTATAACATCCAGACTACCCGGTTGTATAAGATGAAACAAGACTTGGTTCGTATTTTGCCAATAACAAATGGTAGAAAGTGGTGCGGGTGCGTGACTCATGGTGCTTGGGTTTTTTCCCTTCGGAGCGACCTGGCTTACAAAGTCGATGCAACGCGCGCAAACGTTGCGAACGACATACGGCTAAACAACAACCCAATGTTTATCAAACACAATTTTGTCCAACACACTCGCGTTTTAAAACAAACAATCACCTATGCTGAGCGTTTTCTCATGCCCGCTATGAGAGGTCCACGAACTGGACGCAACATTGTGACGGTGTGCAACAGAAGGCATACAGAGCTTATAACGAGGTCTAAAGTCTGTACTCACGCACGTCCGAGCCACAACACCTACCTGACTTGGTCTGCGACAGTCGCTCGCTCACCAGCTTCTTATTGAACAAAAAAGGACACGAAAAACTTGAGAGCGATTCAGGAAAAAAACAGCGTTAAGCACCAAGCGGCCATCTTGGAGTGAAGTGCACACTGCCTGTCAGTTGCAGCGGTTCTAACGTAGCAAAGCCGCCGCGTTCATCGCAGCCTCGGTGAGAGAACGCCTTTTTTCACGCAGACAAAAAAAGAACCACTTACACCACAAACCTCACCCCGCACAAAACAATTACAAGCTGTGAGAAATCCGCTGATCTCGAACAATAACAACACAAAAAAGGTAGCTGGGAAATCCCGGTAAAGATCGCTATTCTGTTCCCGTTCTGCTCTGGTTAAGGAAGGTGCTGCTTCGGAAACTGACACCACCGTCCCCAAAATGGCTTTAGTTCGACCGCCCCGCACGGTCACGTGGTCTCATTCCTTACGGGCGGTCTGGGAATTAGAAAGGGGTGGGGGGTATTATCAATAGAAGACCCCCACTTACCCACCCAGCGGTATACACTCTTTGTGTGAGACTGCTGTCTATATCGTATATTATATACGAGCCGCGTGCAACGAAAACCGCACAAACGTTAGAGTATAATAAACACAGGCTTTAGAATTTAACCATTTTTACAATGATACGCGACATTGAATCAAAAAAGGGTAATAAACTGTACCGTGTCGTTGGTGCCACCACGCATCAAGGATATCTATAGCTACGATGTTCGGTGTATATTTTAAAAGTATATACTGTACGAATGAAGCTTAATTTAAATAAGCTGATAACATGACTTTAAAGGGCCATTTACACATGATATTTATTAGGTGAAAGCGTTAAAATTCGTACAATTCATGCGAATTTTCAATTAAATAATAAACACGAAAACGTGCCTCCCTAAAGATCTCACTTCAGGGCCAAGTAAACGTACTTATTCTATTGTATTTTCCCCACATGGATATTAATACTTGTAAGGTTAATAAACCTTAAACCTATAGAAGGTATCCTGCTTAGTATTTTATTTTCCACTACTTATACAGAGTTTCGAGGTGAAAGATACAAAAGATGCAGCTTTAGGGCATCACCCCAGCAACCAAAAAAAGAGACGATTCATATAATTTCTAATGGCAATAAAAAAAATCTAAAATATATGTGACGGCTTTACAGTCAAGGATCATTGGTGCTACATTATATGTTGGTGTATCTAAAAAATATATTACGCTTTGCCTGTCAAGTATGAATAAAAACGCGTTCTTAAACAGGCTATACAGAACAAAACGTGTTTTTTCACCCCAGAACCTTTATATGTTTTCCTAGATGTTTTAATTTATACAAGAACCCTGGTTTTGAATAGGAACCCTTGTGGTGTCTTTAAGCATCATCTAGTTTGTTTGCTAAAGTCACAGCAAATAAATGGTGTGCTCTGGAATAAATAAACAGGCTACAATTAAGCATCAATCCATAACAAATAAAAATAATACAACAAAAATAGTAACGTTTATTTCCACAAGTTAGAAAAGTGAGCTAGACAGCTTCTGTAGAACCATCTGTTGTTTTCAGTACCACTGCAGATGTTTCAGGTAGCTTTTGAAAAGTTAACATACTTTTCAGAACATATTAAAAGGAACGTTACATAAAGTATTTTCCCCACAGATATAATGTTGTTGTCGTTGTTGTTGACTTCCCGACAGAACTGGCTTGCTTTAAAAAGGAGTGAACTTATTACGATTTAGTGATTTGGGAAAATCTGTTTATTTCCAAGAGCCCTGTGAGCAAATAGGTCTTAGAGTGAAGGACCGACTTGTTCTTCATCACACTGTGTATCACATGGCTTGGTCCTGAATCACATAGAACATTTTTTCCCAATAACTGTACTGACTTAAATTAAAATGCAAGTCGGAACTGACACTACGATGCGACATGGTGTATACAGACAATAATAAATACAATTAAAATTGCTAGTTAAATACACTTAATTAAAAAATATGCATAACCCATGTTATTCAGCATGCACAATCTCCATTCAAGTTAAAACGATAAACTGCTCAGAATAAATCTAAAATAAAGCCCCCCGAGTTCGGGAATAAGCGGCTATAGAAGAAAATAAATGAATGAATGAATGAATGAATGAAGTTCTTAAAAAAATCTTACCGAACAAGTTTGACTTTTGCATAAATACAGCCTATTTGAACATTATATATTTAAACCATTTACTATTTTTTTGTTTGATCAGGAAGCATTTCTCCTTAAAACAAAAGCTCAGATAGAAGTCAACAGACAAACATATTTATATTTTTGGAAAGTGCCTAATGACACAAGGTCTAATTTAGACCTTTAAGCTTTTTTAAAGCTTTTTTTACAAGAAGAAAGTGAAAGAGACAAGGAGAAAGTGAGGAAAAGAGAAGGAGAGAAAGTGATGTAAATAGTTCAGCACCACACTTGATACATGGCGTCATTTATTAGAATATTTATTTATTTAATATATTTTATAAACAGTAACTGGGAAGCGGTTTTCTTATAAATTAACTTCTCTTGTATTTAATGAGGAACCACCGTGACGTCACGTGTTGCCAGATAGCACGACTTACCCCCAAGACTGCTACCAAATGGCTTGAAAATAATTCTTTTGAATGAATAAGTGAATATATGATTGTACAATAAAATTTGTCAAATTAGCCAAAGTCTAAGTTCGTGCTTTTAACGTGGTCAAGACTCGATAGTTTATTAACATATTTTATTTATATTATTATTTATTATTATTATTTATATTTTATCCTTATATTGTAGGGAAAATGAACCATAAGGGACCAATCTGGCAACACCACACGTTAAGCCGCAGGAGGCGCGAACAAAGAAAGGCGCGTTTGCGTCGTTGTTCATTTTTTGGTATTCACCCAAACCTTGGCTTTCATGACGATGTAAATAATCAAACCACAGCGGAAATTCTCCTGTACAGCCGTAGCATTGTGCGTTTAATTTCTTAGTTTCCTGACATCATAAAAAAAATGCAAGACCTTTCCTGCAGTCACACTTAAAGACTCACCTTAATGATTTGATTTACATTTAAATGACGTTAACACGTGCATTTATTATCTTATGACCAACATGGACAAACCCACTGCATAATATTTTATAAAACATCAAGTTGGTAAAGGTAACAAACCGTTTACCTTTGATGCGGTTGGCAATAACTCGGTCAAAATAATTCTTCCTTGAGTTTGGCCTCTTAAAGCATTCACATTTCTACAAGAACAGTAGCTCCTGACTCACTGTAGCCTTTGACATTAAGACTTCTAAAATATCATATTTTATCAAAAATTTTTACTACGTATATGTACGTGAACGTTCTTCAGCTAAAGAATTAACATAAAGGCACAATCATTTAGATAAAACGAAAATCATTCTATTCATGTGTTCTTCAGCTCCCAATTCTGTAAGTTGTAAGTTTGCTGTGTGTGTGTGTGTGTGTGTGTGTGTGTATTTTAGGATTCGTGGTTGTCTCTACTCAGGCCATTGATTGATTAAGCGATTGATGGACTGATTTGTGCCCGAACTGATAGATCGAGGAAGTGCAGCTGAGTTTGCAGATCTGAAAGTCGCACGATCATCAACCACATCCCTCAAACAATATTAAAACTACAAACTGATGGATACTTACTTTTTGACAGTGACTTGGGGGTATTAGTCTGTTATCTCTAAGGTGTATAAGAGAAACACTGGGGCTTCTTTTATATACAAGTGTGGGTCCTTGTCGTTTCCGAGACATGAATTGAATATAAATTACAAATATCTTATAACTATTTGTATCTGATTTTTTAAAACACACACTATATATCCGCAGTTTCAACATATTTTATAATAAGAATGGACAACTTCACTACTACTACTACTACTACTACTACTACTACTACTACAATAACCATGACTACTACTGATAATAACATTGTCATATAATGTTATCATTATTAGTCTAATTCCTTTTTACGGTATATTTTGCACTCGTTATTTCTATACGATACATTTTAGCCTCTTTTAACATTTTATTTCATTATAACTTTATCGATAGCTTTTTTATATCCATGTATGTGTTTTGAGCTTAACTATATCTTTCACGGATTTTAAAGGCTTTGAGTTTCTATTCTTATTTATGTTTAACTGGTGTATAACACACAATATGCAAATTCGAAATACAATATTTTAAACATTTATTAGCATTCATTGATATCCATACCGATTGGCTGTATCAGGAATATAGCTACAATGTTTGTTAAGAAAAGAGAAAACAGGTAATAATTGGCGTTAACTGTTTAGATAGAACGACTGAATATTAAATTAGTCTTTTAAAATGCCTATTTTGATATTTATTTATTATAATGATAGTGCCATTTTATTAGAGCTATAGATATTTTTTTTCATAAGCTAGTGAACAGAAATGGTTGATATCTTAGAATAAAATAAGATTAACATGGGCTTTAACCATGTTTAAATTTAAATGTATTGTGTACATTTAATCTGCTTTTTTAAATAACGGTGCATCAGCTTTAAGACAAATTGTTGGGGGGGGGGATATATAGTAACACTAGTTTAGTTATAAATTAATTTCCGCTAAGAAATTAGTGCAATTGTTCATAGAGGCTGCATTTAAGAATAAGCCTGTAATTTATGCAGATAAATAGCAGCTGCAGAGGATTTTGGCTCAAATATTAAATGTATCTTAGATAAACGCAAATGAATGAATGAATGAATGAATGAATGAATGTTCACTGTGAATTCCTTTTTTTATTTAGGTCCCATGGGATCCCTCTTGTGAATGGCTACAGCTTTGGGAAACGTTCAGGCAGTTCCTGGGCTGAATCTCAAATGACTCTCTACGGCCTCAACAGTCAAGTCATATGTGTATAGTTGTTCTTTTCAAATATAGGCCCCATATTTAGTGGAGAAGACAGATATTCGGGATGCGGACTCTTTTTTTGCCTCTCCACAAAGATCTTTTTAAACATTCCTGCAACGACGTCTGAGCAGCTCAGTCCTGATTGGTCGCTCGTGTGGCGGCTGCGTGTGAAACTCGCTTCCGAGGAGCTTTTCCACGTCTCCGAAGTGGCCACGTTTGAGTCGGCTACAGGGGGAGCCATGCCAAGCTGTGCATAGACACCGCCATACAGACATGAAGAACTAAAATTAACACTTACACACGTTTCATAGTTCACAATGGCTTCTCCGGGTGTATTAAGAATTGTGTTGCTGGTCGCAGGATTCGTTTTCATCCACCTGGAGTCGACTGCAGCCTGGAACGCGGATTTAGAGCTTTTCGACCTGGTTGAGGAAATCCCAGAAACATTTTACGAATTCCTAGCTGTTAACCAGGTAATGCATGGTGCAATACTGATTTCCTCCACTCATCCCTTTCTGTTTTAATATTGCTTGTCATTAGTCTGAAATAACTTACCCGACCTGCCGCTTGCGAACCTAACAAGTGAATGTAAATAGTTGAAACAACGTTTACCTGAATACGCCGTACAATTGTATGTACACCGAGATAAAACTGCATCCCTTACTTACTTTGCGTGTTTGCCATTTGGCTCGTTTCTTTGTTTGTTTGCTTGTATTATTTGGTTTTCTGACGATACCGGCTTCGCGAAAGTATTTGACGTCCTCTTCCGGACCCCCGTGCCTGAGTACCGGCAGCAGTCTGCAGGAATCTCCGAGGCTTTAGGCCTAGTGTTGTTAAATGTTTGATATGTAAGAACCTATCAAACATTTAACAACTCTTTCACTATCGATTTTGCGTTTCAACGAAAATCTTTGCGACTGTTCACATAATAATTTAGTTCTGGCTGTATTTTATTTAAATTAAATAACCCTATGTGTGGAAACTGGATGAGTCATGCAAACATATGTCTACCTTTCCTTAAGCCACAGGACTTTCTTTCTTTCTTTCTTTCTTTCTTTCTTTCTTCACTAACCTTATCTAGTTATTATTGCTGTCCAGGTGTTTAGAAGTTACACAGTGATCAAAATATCATTTTTATAATTTATGTAAATACAGCATATACATAGGCCCACACTTATGTCAGCCCTGTACAGCATTAGTTGGTATATCATGATATTAACCTTTTCTGCTTTTTCTTCACAGGATGCCCCACTGTCTGAGATCCGAAAAGCATACAGAAGGCTTTCCCTCATCCTTCACCCTGATAAAAACAAAGACGAGAATGCCGAAACCCAGTTCAGACAGGTAAGACAGGCTCACACAGAACGCTCAAGGGGATCGTTCTGTAATTTTTCTGAACATTTATCCTCTCTAATTCCAGCTCGTAGCCATCTATGAAGTTCTTAAGGATGAGGAACGGAGAAAAAGGTAGAAGGATGGTAGTTGATCATGCCAAACTGTCCAATGCATACATATTAACACTTTGTTTTGCACAGTTATGATGACATCCTTGTTAATGGCCTTCCTGACTGGAGACAGCCTGTTTTCTATTACCGTCGTGTCAGAAAGATGAGCAATGGAGAGTTGGGCTTCCTTCTCTTCCTTATACTCACTGTGGGCCACTATGCAGTCATCTGGTCCATTTATTTGGAGAAACAATTGGTAAATATTGCTTCATGTCCATGGGTGCCAATATTACAACATGTAACATAAGGAAGGCTGTAACGCTCATGGTAAAAAATGTGGCTGTTTTTTTCAGGATGATCTCCTTAGCAGGAAGAAAAGAGAAAAGAAGAAAAAACAAAGCAGCAAATTAGCCGAAGAGCTAAAGACAACGGGGCAAGAAAAAAACGAAAAGTAAGCAAGTTTTGCACCATAAGCAAGGTTTGCATGTTTTTCCCCTTGTTTACATGGGTTTACTCCGGCTATTCCGGTTCGTCCCATGGTCCAAAAACATTTACATTAGTTTGATTAATGATTCTAAACTGCCCATAATCCTGCATGTGAGCCTGTGTGGTTGTTTGTCTGTGTGGCCCTGTAATGGACTGTGGACCTGTCTTGGTTGTGCCCCTGCCTTTCACACTATGTGCGCTAGGATGGGTTCCAGCAGTAGGTATAGTAGATGATTTAAACAAATAATTAATATTCAGAAAAACTTAACTTTTATTAGATACCCAGCAATGGTATTTTGAAGACCTAGTCCCAAAAGTAGTAGGTTCTTTTT
This sequence comes from Sisor rabdophorus, assembly GCA_026260075.1. Lineage (NCBI taxonomy): Eukaryota > Metazoa > Chordata > Actinopteri > Siluriformes > Sisoridae > Sisor > Sisor rabdophorus. The sequence continues at coordinate 6,189,112 of JAOTQW010000017.1, forward strand.
TCCCTCCCTTATCTAAAATAAGCTTGCATAATCCTTTTTAAATCAACCTTTGTTAAACATGTCCACTATTGTTTTGATATATATATTTTTTCAGCTCAGTGAAACCTCACTGGCATGACATTCTGCCGCTCAAGCTAAGCATCTGGCTTTATTATTCTTTGAAGTCTCTTCCTCATGCCATACAGGTAGGTACTGTCCACAGCGTGGTAAATGACTTAATACCTTAATAATGCACCATGGTCCACGTGTGATGATTTTTTTGGTAAATCTTAGGATATGAAGCAATACTATAAAGACTATAAGGAAATGAAAATTAAAGAAAAAGAGCAAGCAGAAGCACGCGCACAAGCAGAGCAAGAAACACAGCAAAGTAAGACCTAATATGGATAACCATAATAAAACTGTGATAAACTCCTGTAACTTAAAGACAAGACAATCCCATTTGTGATAGACCATAAGGCTGTTGAATTAAATTAGACACCAGTACCCACAGTTCTTTATGATTATTTGTTCATTTTGTATTATAAAGTAAATAAATTTATTTCTATTTACTTTCAGGGGAAAAACGTCCAAAAGTGAAGAAACCCAAACTAGAGTTTCCAGTTTATGAGCCCATCGAGGCGTCGTACATACCTGCGTATGACCAGGGAGCCTCTATTGAGGACATAGAAGATCAAATGAACGACTGGCTGGAAAATCGAAAAACACAAAAAAAGAAAGCAAGTCCTTCACTTGTCAGGTTTTTTGTCAGGTAACTTTTGGATGGTCATAATGGAAGCCTTAATTTTTCAAATTGAATAATGTGACTGGCGGGTTGCCTTCAGATTCCAGAGTGGACAGATGAAGACCTCAGTCTGCTGACCCGCTGCATGGTGAAGTTTCCTGGTGGAACACCTGGACGCTGGGAAAAGATTGCTCATGAGCTGGGCAGATCAGTTAACGATGTGGGTGTTAGAAATTCATGGCTTTATTATGATGTATGTTTTTGTAAATAAAAAAAGTAAATAAAAAAATATATATTGTGAAATATATATATAATATTTATTTAATTTGTTTTAGGTGACCTCAAAAGTTAAACAAGTTAAAGACAGCGTCTCCAGCACATCAGGTCAATTCACCAGTGAAATTCACCTGCAAGTTTAAATACCTCACAAATTACCTCACATTTAACATTTATTTATTTCCCTTCCATCTCAGGGTTAGTTAAGTTCTCTGAGCTAAAGAGTAGTGCAATGGTGGGAAGAAATGCTGTCCCAGACAGCCTTATGACTCAACGAGAGGAGATCAATCTTTCTGAAGAACCACCACAGTCTGACACAGCTGAGGAAACTGAGACCAAAACGGTGAGGAGAAGAGGCAAGAAACCCACAGCAGGAACAGGGGCTGCTGGCACAGGAAGTGGAGAAGAGAGGGAAAAGGAAAAAGCTAAAGGTCGCAGACAGAGAGACTTTGACCTCACAGCTGTCGACGAGGACAGTGAGGAAGAGAAAAAGCAGCCAAAGGAAAAGCTGAGCCCTACAGAAGATGTCTGGACCCAAAGCCAGCAGAAACTTTTGGAGCTGGCACTGCAGCAATATCCACGAGGCACTGTGGAACGCTGGGACAGGATTGCCAAAGTGGTGCCTGGGAAAAGCAAGGTGAGCGCCTAGGCTGAATGATGATTAAGATTATAAAGATTTACTGTGTGTTGGAGCAGTGGCGGCACACTTTTTCTTAAAATATTTATTTCAATCATGTGTTTCTAATGCAGTACAATGTATTATAACAATATAACCTTATTTATTATTATTTATTCACGGGATCTGCTGACGCCTATCCCAGTGCAGACAGGTCAGGTTGCCAGTCCATCGCAGGGTATCAACCAAATGCACATGTTTTTTTGGACTTTGAGAGAAAACGCAGGGAGAACATGCAAACTCTGTATAGTTTATGCAAACTCTATATAGAAAGACCCATGAATCAAACCTATGTTCTTCTTGCTGTAAGGCGAATGCCGCCCTGTTATTATTATTAAGATTTGAAATCTGATGCAGTAGTTTCTAAAGTGGTTTAAAACACAACTAGTAGGACCAGATGTACACAGAAAAAGCTCATAGTTTATCATATGTAGCGGGCAATTATTTAAAAAATATGATGGAAGGAGTCTTCACTGTCTTTGGAAATAATTTCTTTTTTACAGTAATAAAAAAATGTTACCACTCTTTGCACTGTGGTCTTGTTTTAAAATTGATGATGTGCTTTTAGTTGAATAATAATAATAATAATAATAAACTATAGGACTGTAAAAATTACACCATGATGTCATGCATGTCACCCTAGTGCTTATTTCCATACAATGGCATAGCTGTGTGTGTTAAAACACTTGATTTTTCTGCGTGTTATCCACAGGAGGAATGTATGATCCGGTACAAACTGTTGGCTGAACTGGTGCAAAAAAAGAAACAGGCGAAGAGCTGACATCTTGATCAACTCCTGCTTTGACTGTTTTTTAATTGTTCTCTCTTCCAGTCATGTGCCTTAGCTTTGCCAGAATCATGCTGTATATCAGCTCGGTTGGGTTTATAGTTCTTCACTAATTAATGCAGTTCATCATAAAGAAAGCAGTGCTCCTTAGTGTTATCTACAAATTTGCGGTTTCTCTTCTATACGATCTGCAGTATTTACAAATATGCAGAAGAATGTACCAGCCTGCTGCTGAAATCACCATTTTTCAGTATTGGACACAAACATAGCTGCCATCTGTGTTATATGCAGCTAAAAATATACAGAAATGACTTGTATTATTTATTATATCTTTCTTTGCCGTCTTGTTCTTCATTTTTGTCATTCGACACAAGGATATAAGAGAATAACGACACTTCTTTTGATGGCCGTTTAACATGTGCCTACCTCTCTTTTCAGAGATCCAATGTTGCTTTGTTTTTATGTTAAAGAAACATAAATAATTTAAGTACAACTGATTTACATTGGCTTGTGTTGTCTTTTTTTGTACATTAGTTACTATTTGATTTTTTAAATTTACACCAACTAAGTGATTTGTAGAATTATAAGGGTATGGTAAAAGAAAAAATATTATGTTTTTTTCTTTAAGCATACCACATACACTTACCCTTTACTATATTCATAATTATTAAAAAAGTTTTTTTTTACATACCTTCGCACCTGTTGGAAGCACAGTCCATTAAATTATATAGAAAAAAAGCAAGAGCTTTGTTTATTTTTGGAACAATTTCTTTTCATACTTCATAAAAGTATTTTTATTTCAAATAAAAAGTCAAATTAAATTAATCTTTAAAAATTATAATAAAGCTATTTAATTTATTTTAATACATTTAAATGCAGATATAGCAAATTTTATTTTATTATAATTCACAAATAATTTATTTAATCTGCTATATTTAAGTATTTCGATCTTTGCTTTTGCATTTCTTATTTCTGCTACCTTACTTGTGAATTATTTAATCTGCACAACAATTTTTTATCTAATTTTTTTGCTGTACGTTATTTGTTATATATTAAAAAAAAACAATATTTTTGACTTGATTTTGTCTCTCAGTACGTTCTCCGGCCAAAAGGTGGCGGTATCAGCCCGCCTCTTTTGCGTTGTGTAAGCTGAGGAAGTAAAGTTACAAAACCGTCAACACGTGTTCTCGGCAGCTGAGAGCAAACGGTTTTGCGTTAAATGACGTTAAAGTAGCCCATTTAGACCGATTAACATAAGTTATTTATGATACGGTGTATTAACAGCAGACTGCACTTTTGGATACATTCGAAGGCCGACAAATTTGGCGGGCGAGTTAAACATTTTTGACCGAGACATGGAGAAGCAGAACATCGGACGAATTTTAGTTGTTTTTTTGTCAGTGTTGGTTTATATCGCTGCTTTGGCTATTAACGCGTTGGCTGGTTCGGGAAAAGGTTTGTTAAGTTGTAGGTTTATTCTTCATTTATCAGCTTTTTTGAAAATCCCGCGTAAAGTTTGGATATGGGGATAACTCTTGTAAGCTGTCAGCCACCCAGAGCTCAGAAAAGACAATATATTTATATGTACATTTTAATGACACATTTTCTCAACCCATTTACCATGTTTCTCTCTCTGTGTAGTTTATCATTTAGAGTTTTAAAAACGCTCGTTTTAAGGTATTCAAATGATTGACAAGTAGATGTATACACATTGTATGTAGTTTTAAATACAACGTTGCTGCTAGATCATGTTATTTTAATGCATTATAATCTTATTTTTGTTAAGTTGAAACTTGTTTGGAAAATACAAGCAAAAAAAGGATGCAGACCAGTATATAATTAGATAGTGATGCTGATGATATTATCTGATATTATCTTTTATCCCCATATATCATTTGAAACATACGGAAAGTGCTATGAGTTTTTAGGCTATAAATAGAATTGTGTTGTAATTGCAGTAGATTCTGGTCTTCAAATACTTGAAAATATTAGATATCTCGCATGTTTTTGATTGTTTTGCAGGACCATTTTTACACAGTACAGGAAACGTGTCAGCCCTGTATGAGACAGAAATCACTCCCGCTGGCTGGACTTTTACCATATGGGGGGTTATCTACAGCTGGTTTCTGCTGATGAACCTGTATTTTCTGAGCTGCATTTGCAGAAGGTAATAACAAACATTAGAATCCAATACACTAGAACTAGTCAAATTTGGTTAATTAGTTTTCTTTAAATTACTGAAAATTTTACTAACTAAATAAAGACACATCTTATGTTTTAGCTGTGTATTGTTATTTCGTACATTTTAGCAGCTATAATCAATTATAATCATGCTGGAGCCCTTTGGAGACTTCTTTTATAGAAGTTGTTAAAACCGCATCATACTATTTTTCAGTCTTGTTTTTATATCAGGTCCAGCCAAAGCCTTAAGGTGCCCTAAACAGAATTATACTTATAAAATCTAACAGTGTTTTTTATATATATATATATATATATACACACACACACACACAGTATAATTTAATAAAATATCAAACATGTTATGCAAAGGCGTGGTTAGCACTGTTGCCTTACAACAAGAATGTTCCAGGTTCGTTTCACAGACAAGGGAACTTTCTTTGCAGAGTTTGATGTTATTATTAACAGCATTATTAATTAATATTAATTAGCTGTGTTACATCATATTAGTGTTTTTACGTTTCTACAGTTTTATTAGTAGCAAATTTGAAAGAAACATAACATTCATATTTATTTGGTGGCAGCGGGGGCCTAAACAGCCTCTTGGTTTGCTTATGAATCAGGCTTCTTGTATAAGAACTGTTTAAACCAACATTTATTTATCTTTTATACCCACTTTCTTTACTTGGGGTCATGGGGTCTGCCTAAGCCTATTCCAGCCCAGCAAGAGGCGGGGATACACCCTGGACAGCTTGCCATTCCATTGCAGGGCCACACACAATTTCCTTCCTATGGGCAATTTAGAACCACCAGTCAACCTAATGTACATGTTTTTGGGCTGTGGGAGAAAACCAGAGAATCTGGAGAAACTCGCACAAAAGCGGAAAGAACATGCAAACTCCGCACAGAAAGAACCCTTGCCTGAGATGCCTACTCCAATTCCAATTCTTGCTCTGAGGCAAACTGCTAACCGCTACACCATTGCACCGCCCTGTTTGTGGTTTTAGTACTATTAAAGTTTCCTAATAAATAAAGTATAACAAATGTCCCTGTTATAAATATTTGCATGTTTTGTATAAAGGACCACCAATGGATGGATGTATTGCAGTCCTGCTGTACTTCCTTACAGATTTTTCATTTCCTGGATGATTAACATGCTTCTGAACATAACCTGGCTTTTGCTCTGGGACCGAGAGTAAGTACAGAAGTGTGTGTGTGTCTGTTTGTGGGTCTGTGTGTGTGTGTATATAATATAATCTGAATAAATATATACATTTCTTTGTGTGTTTGCAGATTGATGATTCCAGCATTGATATGTTTAGCTCTAATTGCTTTCACCAGCTACCTCCTGATCTTCTTCTCCTCTATTGGTTTGCAATCTCACGGAACCTGGCTCAAAAAGAATCATCCCACAGATCTGTGCTGGATTTATGTGCTGGTGCGTGCGGGCGTATTGTCTTGTTGCCTGTCTATAAACGACCCCAGTATTCTTGGTAGAGACATGAGAAATGAAGGTTACATTAACACTGATCTTTAACACTGACCTCCTCTTTGGTCTTGCCTTTTGCCTTCTACCTGGTAGCTCCATTGCTAACATCTACCTACCAATGTATTCACTCTCCCTTCTCTGTACATGTCCAAACCACCTTAATCCAAAACACCCAACATGTGCCGTCCCTCTGATAAACTTGTTTCTAATCCTGTCCAACCTCGTAACTCCCAAAGAAAACTTCAACATCTTTAATTCCGCTACTTCCAGCTCTGCCACCTGTCTCTTTTTCAGCGC
>JAOTQW010000017.1:6203237-6222877 GCA_026260075.1 Sisor rabdophorus
CCCAGGATCTCCTGTTTACTAGACAGGCGCTTTAACCAACTAAGCCACGGCGCCGCGTTCAATCATCGCTTTTACACTTTACACTAATATGACAGATCGAGTTTGAAATAAACGTCAGTAGAATGACGCACCCGGGGGAAAAAAGCGCAAAATAACCACGATTCAATTAAATCTTCCTCATTCCGGACTTGATAAAGCAGTGGCGTTTGCGGTGTTTTAGCGCGACCGTGTGGCTGGTGCTAGACATTGCGTGTAGTGACCGCGCTCGGTTCACTCGGTTGTGTTGAACTCGTTCAACTTTGCCACGAACTCGTTGAACCCGGCAGTCGCGAGCGCGTGCATGGCGTCTGTGCAGGGGGTGTTGGTGTGTGCGAGCGCGCGTGCTTGAACGCCTGAGACACAGAGAAAGACGTCCTGTGCTGCATCGCAAACTTTTTTTAATCGAAAATTTTTTGACGTGCACTCTTGTTTCCCTAAAAAAAAACCAAGCATGCACGCGAGTTTCACTTTAATAAAGTTCGAATAACGTAACATTAATAAACTAGGGGAAGTAAAACACTCGCACGCGCGCGGAGGCTTATCGCACCGCTGTCACTTTAATTGCACCGGACCTGCGCTCCTCATATGACTCCGGAGCTCCAATCAGCACTGCCTTCATTCCGCACGCGAACATGGCGAGGAAAAAGGGCAGCTGTGGGAATGAAAAGGTCGCCTCGCGGATGTGAAGCGGGTTGTTTCATGGAGAAGGACAGCGCGCATCCCGGGGAGGAGAACCGGAGCTGGTTTACAGCAAACAGCAGCGGATTTACAATGGTGCGATTTTTTAGTTGTGGAACCGCAGCACAGCTTTAGGCCTGCGCAAACGCTCGGAGCAGCGCGTGCCACACTTTTTATTTTTTATAAATATCTCTTAGACAGTAATTTGTAAAGCTTTGTTCAGTGTCTCTGCTATCAGAAAACGTTCCCACAACTTTCACTAACGTTTCGCGAAAATTCGTTAATATTACATATACAGTCAAGTGATGTTGGGAGAAAAACATTCTTTAAACGGTTTTGATGGAACGTCGTTATGACCGTATTCATACGGGGTTAATGTTGTTAGAACGTTTAGGGGAAACTCGTAAAACAAAACTATTAAAAACAACTTCTATTTACCATAAACAAAATGCACACTTTCATTTTATTTTCTCCTCAAATCAAACCAGAAATATGTGGTGTGTGTGTGTGTGTGTGTGTGAGAGAGAGAGAGAGAACAGATCTATTTGTTTAGTCCCTGTCCTACAAGTTTCAGTGTTTTCCCTCCACCTATAAAGCACCTTATTCAGTCTCACTGGGAAGAAACGTGCACATTATGAAATCCTTGTAGTTTTACTGGAATTGTGAAGATATTAATATCTATTGAGATTCTTTAAATGTGGCTGTGATTTATTGTTGCATAGCTACACTATACATGCTCACTGTGTACGTTTGCATTGTGTAATATTTGTTCTTGGCTGCTAGCAGAAATAAATCAGATCAAATGTTTAAACCTGTTAGTAATCTTAAATAGGCTGCAAAGTCACAGCGAAATAGTTTTCAGAAAGACAAATACAGTCAAGCCCCAAATTATTGATACACTGGCAAATTTTGACTTAAAGTTTTGAGGTCATGCTGAAGGTGCCCTTGTTTGTCTGCAGACTGTCTGATGCTGATGTTGAGAATCCTGACGATGTGCTTTAAGCACTATGTTCCCACCACCATTTTTGACAGTGGGGATGATGTTCTTAGAATTGAACGCTTCTCCTTTTCTAAGCCGATTAAAGAATGCACTATTGTAGCTCAACAATTAAATCTTATTTCATCAGACCATAAAACAGAAGACCATAATTCTTCTTCCTTGTCCGGATAAGTATTTGCATAGTGAAAAGTGGTCTGTGTCCGTGTGCAGTGTTTATTGGACTATCTGCCTTGCCACCAGCAGAGCCCAAATTCACCAGGATGGCCTTAGTGGTGATTTCGGGATTTCTCTCTCACTATCCTCCTAGACAGTACTGGTGTCACTTTTGGCAAATCTCACACCTTCTGAGATTTTTCACAGTGCAGAATGTCATTATTTTTTTAAATAATAATTTGCACTGTAGCCACTTAAAAAAAAGGTATGACCTTATAGCCCTTTCCTGGCTTGTGAGCAGCCACAACGTGCAGCCGATAATCCCCAAAGAGCTTCTTTGTCTTAGCCATGACTATCCTTAAACCAACTGCAATGAGCTGCTGTTTCTCCCTGTCTAGTTTATTAAAAACCCTGTTCCCAATGAATCGGGTTCATTAGGATGATTTAGAACTATTTAGAATGGCATAGAACTTTGCAAGTTCCCCTAGACTGGGACAGTTTGCAAAAGGTATAAATAACTTTTATTTACTTTTTTATAAAAAAAATAAAAAAAAAAAAACTTTTTATTTTAGCATCTACCAGAAGTGTGAATAGTAGAAACAGGACAACTAACAGAACAGTAGAAAGAACAAGAGCAGATAAATATGTAAATATATGTACATGAGGCTGTTGTATGTGTGTAGAGACGTATGTGAAATTTGTATTTGCAGCCTATAATGTGTTAAGTGGTAATATACACTATGTCACAGAAGTGAGAACACCCCTTACATTTTTTGTAAATATTCCGTTTTTTATATATTTATTTATCTTCTATACTCGCTTATCCCCTAACTCAGGGTCACAGGGGTCTGATGGAGCCTATCCAGGCGCACATAGGGCGAGAGGCAGAGGTACACCCTGGACAAGTCGCCAGTCCATCGCAGGGACACGCGTAGACAAACAAGCACAAGCACTTATTTACTTTTATAGGAAATTTAAAACCACCAATCAACATTCATTCATTTATTTATCTTCTTTACCCGTTTATTCCCGAATCCGGGGTCATGGGGGTCTGCGAGAGCCTATCCCAGCGCACATAGGTCGAGAGGCAGGGGGGTATACCCTGGACAGATCGCCAGTCCATCGCCGGGCCACAGACACACAACCACACACACTCACATTCACTCCTATGTGGAATTTAGAGTCACCAATCAACCTCATGCACATGTTTTTTGACTGTGGGAGGACACCGGAGTACCCTAAGAAAACCTACACACGTGCGGGAAGAACATGCAAACTCCACAGAGAAAGACCCCTTGCCCAGGAATTGAACCCGGGACCTTTTTATTAAAGGACCTTATATTATTGAATACTAAAGAAATAAAAGTTTACATCTTTGTTTTACAGTTTACAGTTTGTTACTGTAAATTTGCTGTTCCATCAAAAAAAAACCTTCAACATTAATGTCTAAACACCTGGTAACAAAAGTGAGTACACCCCTAAGAGCAATGTTCAAATTGGGTCCAAATTGTCAATATTAAGATTATGTTCTGCTTTAGTATGTTACGATACATGTTGGCGTTCATGGTTCCCTCAATGAAGTGCCAGTTGCACCCATGCAGCCCCTAGACCATGAAACTTCCCACCACCATGCATGACATAGGCAAGACACACTTGTCTTTACTCTTGTTGTTACTCCTTATTTGGTTTCTGCCACACATGCTTGACACCATCTGAAACAAACAAGTTTGTCTTGGTCTCATCACACATGGTCCCAGTAATCCTTGTTCTTAGCCTGCTTGTATTTAACAAAATGTTTGCGGTCTTTCTTGTGCATCATCTTTAGAAAAAGCCTTCTTCTTGGTTGACAGCCATGCAGACTAATTGATGCTGTGTGCAGCGTATGGTCTGAGCACTGACAGCGTATGGTCTGAGCACTGACAGACTGACCCTCCACCCCTTCATCCTCTGCAACAATGCTGTGCTGCTGACATGCGTCTATTTCCCATAGACAACCTAAGGGTATGACACTGAGTACATGCAATCAACCTTTTTGGTCGACCATGGCGAGGCCTGTTCTAAGTGTAACCTGTCCTGTTAAATCGCTGTATGGTCTTGGACACAGTTCTGCAGCTTGGTTTGACTTGACAATCTTCTTGTATCCTAGGCCATCTTTATATAGATGAATCTTGAACTGCCTTTGACCTGTATGAGAGCGTGAGAGCAAAAACACCAAATTTAGCAGGTCTGCTCCTGATTCACACCTGAGAATGTTTAACACTAACAAGTTTCATGGTAACAAGAAGGGAAAATGGCTACTTTTACCCATTTTTTGTTGAGATATAAAGTAGACAGAAAATTTAATCTGTTACACAAGCTCTACATTAACTATTTACCTTGTAACAAAGTTTCATTTCTTTAGTGTTTTTAAATAAAAAGGGATTGTACTCACTTCTGTGAAATACTATACATATTTATGTAGACTATTCATATATTTATATGGAGTATTTTATATAAACACAGGCTTTAGTGTTTATTATATTGGCTATAGAGCCTGGCAGAAAATTGCTGATCATAATATTTACATTACAGTACTGTCTCTCCTGTGTCTGTGTAGCTCATAGTGGAGAAGACTGCTGAGCGCCCGTCAAGGGAGTATTCGGTGGTGGAGGACATGGCCCTGCATTGCACTTTTCTGATGGAGCGTCTGAACGAGCAGCGGTTACTGCAGCCAGACCTGTGCGACGTGGACATTGTCCTTCTACGCCACAAGGCCACGTTCCAGGCGCACAAAGGCGTTTTGGCTGCCTATAGTCCCTTTTTCCATTCGCTCTTTGCCTCTAGTAAAGAGCTGCAGCGTGTGGAGCTGTCTCTGGAGGCGCTTCGGCCACAGGGATTTGTGCAGATTCTTGACTTTATTTACACATCAAGGCTGCTTGTGAACAGTGGAAATGCATGTGATGTGTTGTGCGCTGCCACCGTGCTTCAGATGGCCAATGTGGCATCATCATGTCGTGAACTTCTCTCACGTGGATCTCTTCAAGATGAAAAGCCTGAGCAAGACATTTATGCTTGGAGCAGCAGGAATGGAAATGGAGGTGGCAGTGAGTCTAACTTATCTCTGGAGATCAAGCAAGAACAGGATATATCCAGCGCGAAGATCTATGGCACAAGGAGGACAAGGAGCCCGTATGTTGCACACATTGAAGAAAGCCAGCATTTATTAGTCGGAAAAGAGGAGTGTAAGATAGAGATATTGGGAGACTCTAAAGAGTCCTTTAACAGAAAGCAGATTATTGTTGAGCTCAATCTTAACAACCAGACCCTTAATGTGTCCAAAGGACTAAAAGAAAACTGTTCCTCTACAATGTCCACCATCTTTGAGACAGATAAAGACAGCAAATTGGAAGAAAATGGCAAGCAAAGTAACAGTGAGGATGAGATATCCGCAGGGACTAGTAAGGACAAGGCAGGAGAGGCAGCTTGTCCAGATTACAGTGTTCCCAAACTGCTACCTCAAAGATCTCGCAGACACACCAGATCTTCAGTAAATGCTTTGGCCAAAGTTACGATGAGAACAAGCATGAGGGTGAGGCGTGGGGGTGTGGCAGACGAGAAAGAAGAAGAAGCAGGGTTTGGACAGGATGCAAGGCTGCAGGAGAGGAGGAGCTTTCCATGTGTAAGGTGCCCGCAGGTTTTCAGCAACAGCTGGGACATGGAGATGCATGGAAATGTCGAACACAACTACATGCAAGAATGTGATAAATGCAGCACCGGCTTTCCGCTTGCTAGTGATCTGCTTCCTCGTCAGCAAACTGACTGTGAGAAAAATTTACAGGTACACATACTGTACACACTTAAGGTGTTGATACGGGTGAAAGAGTGACTTTACTTTGAAGACTTAAATGAAGCATAAATTCTTAAACTGATTCATATTTTTGTTTCTTTTATAACAGTGTCTTACCTGTGGAAAAGACCTCAAGAAGCTTTGGTCTCTACACGAGCACAATAAAATTAGCCATGTCGAGAAAAGGTTCACATGTGAGATATGTGGCAAGAAGTTCTTTACGATGGCTCATGTTCGCAAGCACATGGTTGGTGAGTTAGTAGGCTTTCATAATCATTTTGGTGCGATCTCCAAAGCCACCACTTTTTAAAGCTTGCTGAATGGTTGCTTGTGTTTGCAGCTCACACAAAGGAAATGCCGTTTACCTGTGAGACTTGTGGCAAGTCCTTTAAACGGAGTATGTCTCTCAAGGTCCACTTCCTCCAGCATTCAGGAGAGAAGCCATTCACGTGTGAGGTAAAAGTTTGGTATAAAGGACAGAGTTTCTATAAACAGCCCCTGTTTAATTGATTGTGCATGTTTTTGCAGAATTGCAATGAGCGTTTCCAGTACAAGTACCAACTCCGATCGCATATGAGCATCCACATTGGTCACAAGCAGTTTATGTGTCAGTGGTGCGGCAAAGACTTCAACATGAAGCAGTATTTTGATGAGCACATGAAAACTCACACAGGTAATGTTCAAACACTAATTTAAAATTGTTTGTAGTTTTGTGTTTATACTAATTCAGCTATTGGAACGTGTGACCTCGGATCTTCTTCTGCACATTCATTTAGGTGTGGAGGAAATTCTTAGAGGTCACATGGCTTCCGGGGGGCTTATGTACAAACCAACCATTATTCAATTGAAATGTCACAAAAGCAAGATATGTAATGTTAAAACTGATTAGGTTTATTCTTTATTCTAGCTTATTTACACATTGCAACACATTCCAAAACAGATTTTAACAACACTTCTTAAGTGTTTGGGAACTGAGGACACTAAATGTTGATGCTTTGTAAGTGGAAATTGTCATTGTTTTGTTTAAATGACAGCATACTTAGCCATGCCATGGGCACAAACACACCTAATACCTTTACAGATGCTGGCATTTGACCTACACAAATCACTTTGTGCATCATGTCCTTTTCGTCATTAGGCTATAGGAAATGATTTCCATAAACAAATCCATCTAAAATGAGTTTGTGTCAAGGGTTGATTGGTGATTCTAAACTGCCCATAGGATGTTGTGTGGCTTGGCATGCAACACTCTGAGTATCTAAAAGAAAGAATTGTTGCTCTTTATAAAGAGGGCCTAGGCTACAAGAAGATTGCCAAGACCCTAAAACTGAGCTTTAGCACTGCCAAGACCATACAGCGATTTAACAGAACAGGTTGCACACAGAACAGGCCTTGCCACAGTCAACCAAAGAAGTTGCATGCACACGCTCAGCGTGATGACCGAGGTTGTCTTTGGAAAATAGACATATGAGTGCTGCAAGCACTGCTGCAGAAGTTGAAGGGGCGGGGGGTCTATTCTGTCCCTTCCCAGACCATACGCCACATAACTAAAGCCTTCTCTAAAGAGGATGGACAAGAAAGCCCGCAAACAGTTTGCTGAAGATAATCATGGCAAACACAAGAATTACTAGGACGATGTCATGATCTCTGATAAGACCACGATAAACTTGTTTTTCAGATGGTGTCAAGTGTGTGTGGTTGGAAACCAGGTGAGGAGTACAAAGACAAGTGTGTCAAGCATGGTGGTGGGAGTGTCATGGTCTAGGGTTGCATGAGTGCTGCCAGAAATACAGAGCTACAGTTTATTGAGGGAACCATAAATCATAACATGTACTGTAAAATACAGAGGCAGAGCATGATCCCCTTCCTTTGGAGACTGGACCGCAGGGCAGTATTCCAACATGATATCGACCCCAAACACACCTCCAAGATGACCACTGCCTGCTGATGAAGCTGAGGGTAAAGGTGATGGACTGGCCAAGCATGTGTCCTGACCTAAACTCTATTAAGCATCTGTGGTGCATCCTCAAAAGTAAAGGGGAGAAGAATAAGGTCTCCAACATCCACCAGCTTGTTAGGTCATCATGGTGAGCTCCATGTCCAAGAGGGTTAAGGCAATGCTGGAAAATATTGATGGCCATACAAAATATGGGAATTATAGAACTAGTTTGAACATTTTTGCTTAGAGGTGTTCTCACGTGAAAAAATTATGTGAAATATTCATTATTTACTCACATTTATTTACAGAGGTTTTATTGATGGGTGAACTTACTTCTGTGACATAGCCGAAAACAAATCAAGTAAACATTTAATGTATATTAGTTTAGCTTCCCTCCTGCTTTTTAAAATTAATTTATTTGTGGGGATTTCCTCCTGCTTTTTAAAAAATACCTGTAGTGTAGTGTCTGTACATTGCTTAAAACATTCATTAGTCTTTCCACATGGAACGGGGTGTTGGAAATCTAAAGTAGAATCTTTAACCACGGTCACCTTATTAGAATGAAGTGGTTATTATGAGCGAGTAAATACATGACTGAGTTTTTACAAACACAAGCTTACATTAAGTTATTAATGTTTTAAGCATCACTAGGCAAACAAATGCAATACTAACATAATTTGTAATATGCAAGCTACAGTAACTGGAGATGATTATTTAACTTTTGTTTTAACATGTTTTAGGCGAAAAACCATACATATGTGAAATCTGTGGCAAAAGCTTTACTAGCCGTCCCAACATGAAGAGGCACCGGCGCACACATACTGGGGAGAAACCGTATCCATGTGAGATGTGCGGTCAGCGCTTCCGCTTCTCAAACATGCTGAAAGCTCATCGTGAGAAGTGCTTTCAGGTCCGGAACCCTACAACAGAGGACCCACCCATTGAGTTTCACTCCGCCCCTGACAATTCCTCTTCATTTGTGCTGAATAAGACTTTGTTGGACCCAAAGGACATTGGATCATGCTTTCAGAATGGACGCGCTAACTCCAGAGATGCTTAACTACTGAACTTTTTCCCTGCCAATCTAGAGGTATTTCCTGTTCTTGTGTAAAAAACATAGTAGTATCTAACACTTCTGAGCCTGGAACAAGTTCCCTGTTATCTTGACAGAGTTCAAATTAGTGTGCCATAACCTGCATTAAAGTATATAGCTTTCAAATGTAGCTGCCACTAATATAAAACACTATCTATGTATGTAATTATGGTTATATTTGTGATAAATATATACAGCCGTGGAATATGTCATATATATCATGTGTCTAGCATTGCATCAAAAATCAAGAGGATCAAAATGCAGTCCTTGTTCTGGATGCAGTCAGTGAAAGCAATCAGAACCTTTTCTGTAAATGTCAGCTGCAGTGTTGTAATATTAAAAGTGCTAATGATTCTTTAGGAGATAGGTAAATATTACTTGAATCAAATTTTCTGTGGGTTATATTAGTAGTTTTCGTTCCAGGCCCTGCACTCTTCTATATTAAAGTCCAGGATTTAAGGATTATTTAAGAACAAATCTGAAAAATACACTTGAATGAATATAAATAGGGTTTAACAGCGGTGTAGTGGTTAGCGCGGTCACCTCAAGGTGTGGGGTTCGATTCTTGCGCAGAGGGTTCTCCCCGCTTTGATTTACTCCGGGTTCTCAGGTTTCCTCCCACAGTCCAAAAACATGTATGTTAGGTTAATAACTGACCACTTTGTGGCCCCTGCGATTGACTGGCGACCCGTTTGGCGACTCACCCTATTTGCGCTGGGATAGGCTCCAGCAGACTCCCGCCGATTCTGAGTTAGGGAATAAGTGGGTATAGAAGATAAATAAATCAATAAATGAATGAACGCATAAATATAAATGTGAAAGAAAGAGAAAGAAAAGATTTTAACCTTAAATTATTTAGTGTTTAAATATCCTTTCTCTAATTTATTCATACCAACTGGAAAAGAACAGTAAGGCAAAATTTTTTCTTTAATTGATGAACTTGTTAGAGGTCTAAATGTTATTTTTTACTACATAATTTTTAATACATCTGGTCAATTTTCTGTTTTTGTTAAAAAAAAAACAACCCTAGTTTGAGGACATGTAAATGTATGTTAATATTGGAGGCATTGTGCACCTTATAATAAGCTTTATAATTTATAGTATGTTGATGTCCTGACAGGATGTTTGTCTGAAATGATCCAGACCAATGCCAAGGCCATTCTCAGTCAGTTAAATATTTTCATTTTATAGGCCTTTGTGTAGCAAAGGTGTAGCAACACAATGCTAAAAGTAAAGGCTATGTAGCTTGGTTTTAAAATTCAACACATTAGGTAATTCTAGCAGCGTGGTGGCGTAGTGGTTAGCACAGTCACCCCACAACAACAAGGTTCTGGGTTCGAATCCTGGCAGAGTTTGCATGTTCTCCCCCGCTTGCGTGCGTTTCCTCCGGGTACTCCGTTTTCCTCCCACAGTCCAAAACTATGTGCATTAGGTTGATTGGTGAATCTGGTGAATTTTCCGTATGATTGAGTGTGAATGCTTGTGGTTGTGTGTGGCCCTGTGATGGACTGACGACCCGCTTAGGGTGTACCCCTGCCTTTTGCCCTATGTGTGCTGGGATAGGCTCCAGCAGACCCCTGTGACCCTGAGTTCGGGAAAAGTATACATATAATACCTTGAATATAAGTTCATCACTTTGTACATCTTCCAAATAGCCAACATAAAATATTTGTAACGTGATAAAAATAAAACTTTTCCTCTGCTAAAGTTTTGGCAGTAAGCAAATAAAACACAGCAATGGCAATATTAAAACACAACTGACGTTTTAGAATTGTACATCTTCTCTGGTTAATACCAGCGTTAAAATATAAAATACTGTGCAAAAGTATTCATGCACAGTATATTTTCTGTAGACATTTTTATATCAATTTTATTTATTTTTTTTTGTGAAAGTAGAAACTAAAAAAAGAACTCAGTAAAAAATGTTGCAAGTAAATAAAAAACTGTCTTTGGAAAATAAATTTAGATTTTATCTAAAAGCTATTATACTTATTTTTTTTGCTTTTTACATATAACCTTTATTCATATATTGGTTATTGGTTATTATCTTTCAGAATTTTGAAAAAAACCCTTTCAAGGACATTATTGCAGTTACTTTGTAAAACATGATAAAATGTTGATGAGTATAATTCAGCGCTAATTAACATGGAAAGCACCTTCAAGAAGTCAAGATAATATTTTTAATATTTAACATTCTTGCTTTTAATGAAATTCGATTCCAATGCTTTCTGTTGGCAGGTCTTTGCAATCTGATTCCGTTCCGATTCTGGGACTCAAAATTCATTTCCAGAATAGATTTGTAATCTACATTTTTTTCTAATTCTTATGCTGTGTAAAAAAAGATCCATGTTAAAAAAAGATGATTTGGTTTAATAAATTATATTTATTTTTCATGATTTCATGTCCAGGATGAACTGAAGCTCTGACTGAAACATCAGATTACTATTGTTGATTACTACTAACAATTATGAAGAACACTTAAATAACAAAGTAAGGACACACTGTACCTCAACTTGAGCACCTGCAATGGTATGTCATGTCATAATTTTGCTGCTCATTTTCGGGACTTGCCGTAGTTTGAAGAGTGCATACACACAGGGTTGTCAGCTTAAAGTTGCAAATACATTTCTGTATCTAATAAACCAGTTTAATTCAAGCAAATCTGCAATGAACGCTTGGTTATACTTTTTCTTGCATGTGCAAGCCCCCAGTCACAATCTAAAAGCAATAAATGGCCTAATGAGAATTGATTCAGGAATCGCTTGAAAATAAATATATAATATAGGGTTATATATTGTTTTATATATGTTGTTCTATGTGCATCCATGTGTTAGATATTTTTTTTTCTCTAACATCCATTTTTTTCATTTAAAAGATTTCAATTATTTTCAATGTCAAAAAGTGTGTTTTCTTTTTTGTCATCCTTTTAACTTTTAGATTGACCATACCTTATGAAACTCATTCATTTATTTTCTATAACCGTTTATTCTCTAACTCAGGGTCACGGGGTTCCGCTGCAGCCTATCCAAGTGCACATAGGATAAAAGGCAACTTATAAAAACTAACAAAACAAAAAGGATTAAAATGCTAAATTTCTTATACATACATTATTTAAAAAAACTTACAAACAATAAAAACTTTACTTAAGGATTTCATAAGTGACACAAACACTTAATACAAGTTTTAATATTAAAATAGAATCAGTCAATACTACATTATTTAATACACCCAAGACGATGTTTATACATGGATATGTCATTTAGCAATGAATACATTTATTATGAAAAAAACCCTATCATGCCGAAGTTCCTGGGCTGGACATGTTATCTGTATTGTACATATAGGGAGGCTATTGTGAAGAACTGAGTTGTAAAAATCATTAGAAAGTTGGTCAGTTTCTGAGTGTAATCAGTTTTTCATTTGGCATTTGTTTGGCATAAACAAGATGAGAAAGAGAGACAAATAGTAATTTTTTTTAAACTAATACTTTTTTTATAGTTCTTGTCCAGAAACTAGCATCTACACTGTTTCCTTTGGTAAGTTAATTTTGATTATTTGTTTTCAAATACATGTTCGTACATATATTGCACTAAAGAGAACCTTTTAAAGTGTTTGATTCATCCTGTTCTGTATTCTTGCATTCTCTCTGCTGCGTTGCTGTATCTGTAAAAGCCAAATAATATTTCCTTGTTTTTAACCGAATGCTCAATCATTCTGTTCTCTTCTGTTTATTTCTACTTTTTATCAGTGGTATCTTTGTTTCCTGACATACTGTACATTTTACATCCAACTCATACCAGCCAAATCCAATCCAATAATTAATAATAATAAAATGTCTTTAATTTGAACTAATAGAAATTACATTTCACTTGGAAAAAAGTGTTGTTTTTTTTGTCTCCACCTGTTTTTTACAGTTGTTTGTCTTGTAGGGTTTTTCTTCTTTCATGTGTTTTTTTTCCTCATGCTCGTATAGGTGATTATTAAACTGTTCCAGTGCTCATCACACAGCAAACGTCATGTGTATTAGGTATTGTGTGCTTGTTGATTACAGCTTAGTTAGTCGTAAAGCGTTGAGGCGTACGCCTAACACTGAGGCTCCAGAAGCGTAGCGAATCTCCCGCAGCATCCCGCTCCAGCAGTTTTCTTTCTCATCAAACCTGCAAGAGCCAGGACATTAGGATTTATGTCTTAAAGTAAAAAAAAAATGATTACCTTATTTAGCTGGGAAAAGAACAACATAATATAAAAATATAATCAATTATAATCAAATATAAAATTAATGGCTAGGTGTTGAGGAATGCATGCTCTTTAATAGCTTCTATTATTTCTACACCAGCCTGTTACATAAATCTGGGATCCAGGGGCCTTTTGTTTCCCTAAGAACTTACCTCCATATGTCGTTCATCTCTGTGGGTTCCAGCTTCTCTGTTTTGTCATTGGGCATCATGGCAAAGCCTCCTACAGCGTACAGACAGCCAGTCAGTGAGATCAGGTTTAGAGAGCTTCTCTCCTGTGGAAACTCCTCAAACTCAGACCACCTGGATCACACAACAAGGCTTTTGGTAAGTCTGGGTTTGTCTTAAAAAAACTGGTGTGTAGTGCTGGTGGGCCAAACGCCACCCTTTTGTTATTTTTGTTCAAACTAGTTCATAATTGGCTAGATCATTAATTTTACTTTGGTTTAATTGTATAACTCAGTCATTTACTATACCCCTACTGTACCCCTATACTTTATTCTCTAATTCGGGGTCACATTGGTCTGCTGGAGCCTATCCCAGCTCTCTGAACGGCCGAAAGGCAGGAGGGGTTCACCGCCAGTCCGCCAGTTCCAGGGCTACTCACTCTTTTTAGAATGACAGAATCAAACCCCGGGCCTTCTTGCTGTAAGACAACAGTGCTAACCACTAAGAAACTGTGCAACCCGTTCAAATTGACTGGATTAGCATATTACTTGTAGTTGTAAATGCTATAGCTGGCTGGCTAACTATCCGACTGCCAGACAACAGGTATTTGTTAACATTCCCTGTATCACACAATAAATATTGTCCCTATAATTATTAATTCATTTATTCATCTTCTATACTCGCTTATTCCCTAACTTGGGGTCTGCTAGCCTATTCAAGTGCACATAGTGTGAAAGGCAGGGGGTACACCCTAGACAGGCCGCAATCCATAGCAGGGCCACACATAGACAAACGACCACATACACTTACACTGTGGGAGGAATCCAGAATACTTTTTGAATTATTTTTTTAAATTCTTTATTTAATTTTTGGATTCTCAATTATAGAAAACTGCATAGTATATAAAGTAATATTTGGTCTCTTGTCTGGGTCTTAAAGTATATAGGAACTTTGACTTTCTGAATAATTTCTCCAAAAAAAAACCAATTCATCTCTTCTGTGCTTCTTCAGATAATTTTCAGATGAAATTCTTACAGGTAAAAGCGTTTTGAATTATGGTTTACAAAGGTTGATTGCAATACATTTGTTAACATGAGATGGTTTGAGCTGAGCACATCACATACATGTTTTTGGTGATGTCGTAGACCTCTGCTTTGCTGGTAAGACCGTCATCAGTGACTCCCGTCACCGCGTAGATTTTGTTTTTATGAACGGTGACACCAAACAGTGAGCGAGCAGTTTTCATCGGCGCAAGCTCCTTCCATTGAAACCTCAGTGGGTTGTAGACACACATTCTGCTTAGACACTTCCTAGCATGGACAGGAAGTTGATGGTCATTAAAGATGGTCGAGGAATGGTAAATTAGTATGGTAAATGTATTGAAAACTCATACTTGCTGTCTGACTTCCCACCAAGGACGTAAAGGAGGCCATTATGTGAGACAGTCCCATGGCCGTAGACGGAATATGGAACCGGGTCTGATTCACCCCATTTAAAAGAACTGCATTGAAACACACACACACACACACACACACACGCACACAATGTGTTCTTAATCTTTAAAATCAGGTGTTGGGGGGGAAAAATCTAGAAATATTTGTCTTGTAACATAAAGTGGTAATGCAGTTATGGACTGCTAAATCGAAGATTTTGGGTTCGATTCCCAGCACCACTAAGATACCCTAAGCAAGACCCTCAACCCCTAGTTAATTAGGAATAAGCGGGTTAGAAAATTTTATCAAAATTAATTAAACATTTCTTGGCTGTACTCACTGTCTGTCATAGATCATGACGGAGTCTAAAGCGTGCTCTCCTTCTTTCAGCTCTTTTCCACCTACTACAAAAATGGAGTTCTGGACATCAGCAAACCCAAAGAGGCAGCGGGGGGTTGACAATGAGGGCATCCCGAGCCATTCAGTGCTTATTGGGTCAAACTAGCAGAAAGAAAAGTGAAAGAACATGTAGCATACAAATAAATTTGATTATTCTTTGGTTCAGTCATTAAAAATATGTAGTGTTTAGCCAGGTCACTGAAATAGGGAAAATTGTTAAGACACAGGAAGTTCACGACACAACACTAGGTTAAAAGATCATGAGGTTTAATTTAGGCACTATGAATTATAAGCAATGTATTACTAATAGGTGTGTTTCTAGCTTGATGACTCATTAGCTTCCTGTATAGAGCATGTGATGCTTTAAAATAATGCATGACTTAATCCTGATATATTGGATATGTTGGATAGATGCAAAGGAACAAAATATGACATTATACATTACTATTAATAGATAGTATTATTCGATAGAGTTTCTGAAATGTTACCTGTAGAAAATAAGAAGTGAATGGTTCATTTTTGTTTTGTTCGTTATAAATAAGTCCTCCAGCTACGAATATCTGGTTCTCCTTGGTCACCAAGCTGCAGTGATTTTTCGGTATCTCAGTAGATGAAGAGGTTAAATAGCATTCGTTTTCAACAGGATCATAAGCAACCGTTCCTGTGTCGCTAACCAGTAATATAAAGTCTGTTTGAAACATTCCAAAGCGTAGGTTATTATTTAGGATCCCAGGCAGACCCTCATCATCCTCGTCCTCATCTTCATTACTCTTTGAAGCTCCTGCCTTTTTGACTGAAACCATGCTGACTTGAGGCAGTACTCCTTTTCGTGCATCTTTGATAAGCTGCAGATCTTTTTTGATCTCCTGGTTGACTTTAATCAACCGATGTCCCTCCACTTTCTCCTGAAAATAAGCAGGTGACATCAATCGAAATCGTATGCAGTGTAGAAGTTTGGGTAGATCCTCCAGCCTTTCAGCCTCATCATACTCAACCCATTCCATCAGAGCTTCATACACATTCTCCTCCTTTTCCACACTAAGGGAATCACATGTAATAATGGCAGCTAGTTCTCCTGCTCCCAGCTGGTGGAAGTCCTGGTCCTTGATGATGACCTCAAATCGTTCACAAATGTAGTCCCGAGCCTTTGCTGCCAGTCTTGGGCATTCTAGTAGAAGCCCAAGCCTGAAAATGGCCAGGCAGTTGCCTAAAACCATCTTATGTTCGAGGTAAGATACACATACACTGAAGATAGAAGGGATCTGATACATGTTGGCTGCCATGAAGATATCCTGAACATTTTGTTCAGTCAGGTTTATGTTACAGGTGTAAATGTACCTCAGGATCATCCGCATGATGTCTGGTTCCACATCCTTCAGGACTACTTCCCGTTTTTTACTTTCCTCCATGTCAGAAAGAAACATTGCCTTGAAGTAAGGACTGCTGGCTGCCAGCACAAGCTTGTGGCAGGGAAAGTCCTGGTCCTTAATCTTTAAGACACAATCCACAAACTTGTCATTTTCAAGAAGTTCACAGAGACCACCTAGAAGCAGCGACTGCTGGTACATACGTGGCTCCTTCACTGGGTCCACTGGCATGGTGGCCATTTTTTCAAGCTTCTGTAGGCTCTGTTAGCGTGGTATTCAAGTAGGAGGGTGTCCAGCCTCTCTCCCACTTCTGGAATGGTTGAATTAAGACTCTGTGACACAGAAATGGAGGATGGTGTAGTTTAGCTTTTCCACTCAGCTGCCACAAGCTATCAGTTGTGTCTAATTTAAGAACTGAGCCACAGCACATGCATTTAAAGAGACTGATATTTGAGACACCTTTATTTTCCCTCCCCCTTTTATGCCACCATCTTGAACAGACGGCTCAGTTGTTCTGACAGAGTAGACAAAACTAGGGAAACAAATCCTTTAGAAAATATAGTGATCATTGACAAACCGCAGAAAGTGCTTTGACTGTTAATTGTTATTCAGGGACCAGAGTTTCAATGGCAATCACTTATTAATCACATAACATGTAACCTTCCTGATATATACTATTAAACTTTAGTCTTTAGAACAAGGCTTCTTATTCATTGATTTTCAGTCTGGAGACTATTTCACGATTACTTATTATGTGGCAATTCACCCACCTAGCAGTGCTTTAACAGAAAAATGACCATATGCGCTGGACATGTGTAAAATATTGCTTAAGTCCTAAAGGGGTTTAGCACAAATTATTTGCTTTAATTGATTGAGTTATCTAGGGCAACTTAGATTTATCCAATTAAGCAGTTAAAGAAGCATTTGTTTAAGGGGCCAGCAGTTGCAGCAGTTTGGTGCCTTTAAATGTAATCAATTTTCTCATCAGCAGTTCAACCACAGAGCTACCAGTGATATAGATTTGTAAAAGGAATTTAAATGGAGATCTCTTTAAAGGTTTAAATCGTTTCATAAATGGCTATAAAGGTTTAAAATGTTCTTGGTCAAATAATTGTTGATGGATCTACGCAATTAAATAAAGATCACTGAATACCAGATGTATTAATATATATCCCCTTCTGTCTCAGCAAGATCACAAAAAATAAATTAACAAGCCCCTGCCTTACTTGCTATTTATGAAGTAAATGTGTTAATAGTGCTAATGTGAGTAGAATCCATTAAACATTGTTCTGTTAGGTGGTAAATTGTTAGTTCATGTACAAGTCACTGCTCATCTGCATAAAGCAAGACCTTTAACTGTTTAGTTGCATAAGACAAATGAGACAGATCAAAGAGACAATAAAAAAGCCATAATCTCAAAGACTTAATCTTTAATAGTTCAATATATTATATTTGCATAAAATATTTGGCAAGTCCATTGTGTTAAAAATCCATAAGAGATAAAATGAATAAAAATGCACTTGCATCGTATGTTTCAGTCTCTGAGAAGCAAGTTGAGTAGAGCAAGTGCACTTAATGCCTATTCACAGTTTAAAAAAACACCCTTTGCCTATTAAACAGGTTTGTTTCAAACAGTGACCATGGTGACAGGAGCTGACAAAGTTTGGTATTAGATGCTCGACAAAACAGTGCTGCCTGCTCCTCTAATCGATTTTGGTTTTGATCGGTTCGGTTTCTTCGAGCAGGGCCAGTTTTCGCTCACGTTCCTTCACCAGCTGTACTCCGCAATAGGTCACAAACAGCACTGAAAGAGTGGACATAGGAAAGCCTGGGGGAAGACACAACCTCATGGTCAGGTCACTATTTTGCAATGTGCATCCTATTTAACCTTTATCCCAACACTTTATCTGTACTTGCCCTACTTTAATATTATTTAATATTATCCATAACTATTATTACACCTCCGTATATTCCATTCATTTTTATTCACTATATAACTGCATCATACAACATTTGTTATTCCTTGCACAGCTTTAACTGTATCATACTACTGTAAACTGTACTATACATATATACTACTATTTTTACCATAGTAAAAAATAGTAGTATTTAGAGATAACATTTGTTACATACTACTGCACCTTTGTACATTATTTACTCCCACCTTTTGTAATTTTTATTAACCTAATTCACCTTATTTTACTGTTATTTATTTTAAACAGGTTGTTGATGCACTTCTTGTTTAATGGTAACTGCATTTCATTGACTTTGTATATGTACCCTGCAGAATAACACTTAAGTTAAGTTAAATTTATTCCAGTTTAACATTTAAAGGTTAGTTTTAAATATTTTTGTTTTTATTAAACGAATGTAAATGTCATTTTTGTCAGATATTGTGTAATATGGTAGCTTTAGTAAGTTAAATCAAAAACATGTCATACATGGGTCATGCCGAACCTATAGAAACATTTGGCAAATATTTCAGTTTTATTCAATTTGACATGTACTACACTAGAATATACTAGAAATTATTCTGCAATATTATAGGACTTATGTCACTTACCCTTAAACAACAGTCTTTTGGCCACCAGCTTGGCAAAATCCAGGCTGTTTAATGCAAGGACATTATACAGAACAATTTGCCAGAAGTTAACAGCGTTAAACAGTCCTCGGATACGTCGTGACATTGCCTCAGACATTAGACCCTTTAAAAATAACAAAATAAGTTGATTTCATGCTAATCAATTATTGCTTCATTTAAACTATTTACAATCGTGGCACTGAATTGTGGAATTTTATTGGTCAGAATGTTTTGTTTTATTTTCTTTAACTGCAACTCTGACAATAGTTTGATATAATGTATCTTTTCTGTAATACCAATCCTTAGACGTCAGACACTCCATTCAAATATAATATTTTGCAACAGATGTAATTGCATACAGGGGACCCAGGAGACCCATGTTTAATTTAAACTCTGGGCTTTTCTTATCCCATCTCTCCTTCTTCCCTACTTTTCCTATTGCATTCTCTCAAATAAGCTATCAAATGCCCTTAAAATATGTAATTGTGGAAGGTTGTGGTTTTCTATAAAACTAAGTATATTTGGGAAGGAGTCTCTAGTTTGCGCTGCAGTTCAGTGGTCACAGTGTTTAAGTTTTTAAACATGGAAAAGTATAAAAAGACTCTAAAATGCTGATAAGGGAACATTTTAATTCATTCATTTATCTTCTATACCCGCTTATTCCCAAACTCTGGGTCATGGGAGTCTGCTGGAGCCTATCCCAGCGCACATAGGGCGAAAGGCGGGGGT